>WMKK01000011.1:0-32519 GCA_012295225.1 Ostreococcus mediterraneus
CCCTAAACCCTAAACCCTAAACCCTAAACCCTAAACCCTAAACCCTAAACCCTAAACCCTAAACCCTAAACCCTAAACCCTAAACCCTAAACCCTAAATTTAAAACTCAAAACCCTAATTTTTTAGGTCTTTTACAAACCCTAGCGGGGGCGCTACGCGGCATCCCTAAAGACCCAGAAAACGACGCGGGTGTCTACGACCACAGAAACAGCATCCATAAAGGAGACACTCGCCCGCTAAAAATACTGTATGGACGCCCAGATTGCGACCGCGTTCTTGATGACAAATGTGGACGCGTCAGTGATTCTTGCGTGTCACAGTTCAACTTCCCTGTGAAAAGTTATGGGTAGAAATAATACCAACTTGGTATTAATAATCTCACCTTCCGATACATGAAACGACACGTCCGAAGCGTCGCGCGCGCGTTTCCGTCACTCGCGGACGCACGACCCTTACGTTGCCACAGTACAAGCACAAGAATCACGCGCACGATGTGTTTACGCGTCGCTCGCGCATGCAGCGCCCTTGCGCGTTGGCGACTCTTCACGCAAAGTTCTTTACATGTCGATGTCGTCCGACGTGGCAGCTTCGCCACGGGTACATTTTTCACGCTCGAAAACGACGGCGGTACTTTCTTCGCGTCTTGGCCAGCGTCTCCGGTGTTCGCCAAACGCTACATTCTCAATCCGACCGTGCACAGCTTGGATCCAGGGCACAACACCTGCCTTTGCCGGGACGTGCTCGAGGCGGCTCATACTCGTTGTCAAGCGATGAGCGAAGCTTCGAAATACTCAACGTATGGATGTGTACTAGTCTCGGATGTCATGCATGCCACATCTGCCAAGCATATAAAATTCGGGCAAACTCATTGGATCGACGAAGAAGCGCGAGTGATGGACGCCGTTCGCCAGATGTTTGCTACACATTTGAGCGCCCTTGTCGTGATGCAACGTGAAGCGCTAGACGCAGACCGAAGCGGTGTCATTTCGGACGAAGAATTACTTCTCAGTGCTGAAAACGACGCAATTGTAGGCATCATCACCGAACGTGACTATCTCAACGCCGTGGCTCAAGGCCAAATCGGACTACACACCAAGGTCAAGGATATCATGACAGACTTCAAGCATTCGGACGCCGCTGGCGAAAGCAAGAAGAAATTGATTTTCGCCTCGCCAGACAGCACTGCATTGGCCGCGGTTGAAACGATGACGAACAACCGACTGCGACACATTCCTGTGATTGGATCGAAAGGATTTGACAAACTTGGCAATCCAATTCAACCGCGCGTTCTGGGCGTGATTTCAATAGGCGAGCTTTTGAAGAGCGTACTAGCAGAAGCTCGATGTGAAATTCATCAACTGGAGGGCTACATCCACGGCGACGCGGAATATTCGGCGGAAGAACACGTCAGCGGTCATTCAAACGATGTCAAGGTGGAAACGCGAGAACAACGCGACGAAGCTTCGTCGGCAAAATGATACAAAGATATGTAATGAAATGATATGTTCCACTTCCGCTTGGGGATAAGTCAGTATTTGCAAGTGCGCGCGCTAAAGAATAAACAATTACTACAGGTTTGCCACGTCGCGTTTGATTTCATCTAGCGACTTTGCGAGCGAGCGTCGCTTGGTGATGCACTCATCGACGCGAGCCGCTTCGGCGCGAGCGCTCGCCTCCCACGGCGCGACGAGCGTCGCAACGCTTTGCGCCACCTGACTCACTTCTCGCGTGCATTGCTTCTCCATGGTTTCTTCCAGCTCTTTGAGAAACGTCTCTGCAACGCGACGAATCTTTGCCTTCGTTTCTGATCGTTTCAATGGAAGCGCCAAAACAGAGACGTAGGCGCCAGCCGCGGCGAGCGCGTAAACCAAAACATCTTCAGTCAACGAATTCAAATAGCCAGTCGCCACAAATGCAATGAAAAACGCACCGGCGGCTGACCCCACGGTACTGTTCACAGCTCCTCTAATGGCTTCGTCTAGCATTTGCGCTGCGGCTACGTGGTCAAAGCCAGTGGCCACGCTCATCGCCACCTTACTAGTCGCTTCAACCTCTTCGTCATCTTCCCACTCTGCCGCGAGGCGAACGAGAGAAGTTTCAAATCCTCTATCTTCAACCGCTTGCGTGTACGCTTTTATCTGCGCGTCGTTGTTGCGCTTTAACCATGCACTGAACTCTTGGACCGCCAATTTCAGCTGTTGCTCGCTATCGCCGAGCACGTTTGTTTTGTACTGCGTCATGACGCCGCTCGGGCCTGATCCCAAGATGTACGTGCTAAACAGCGAAGCAGCGTTTGACAACCGAAGCGATTCATCAACAATGTTTTCCGCGCGCTTCACCGCGCTCGACACAACTTCTCTGGCAGCCGCGCGTTGCGTCGCTGCATCGGCAATCATCTCCGCCTTGTAATTGTCCATTTGCGTTTTCACCCCAGCCGCAATCGCAACTTCCGACTTTGCCTCATCGTCCTCGCCCTCCAAAATTTCTTCCGCGGCGTTGAGCAAGAGTTCACTAACATTCAAAGGAGTGGAGAGCTTGAGTCGCAGCGCCTCGCCGGCGCGCGCGCCGCTGCCCCCAAGGAATGACATGACGTAATCTTCGAATTCACCAAATCTACTCGAGATGAATTCACTGTCACGCGCGTACGATCCACCACGCTTTTTTGCCTTGAGCGCGTTTCTCGAGCTCACTGGTAGTACAGCCGGGTCTGAGACTCCGAGTAAGCGCGTCGCGTTCTCCTTGACAAACTTCATCACCTCGTCGACATCTCTCTCGCTCTCGAGCAAATCTGTCTTGTTCACGACGAACACAACTTTTTTCCCCCACTTGCGAATGTACGTTAAAAATTTCACTTCGCTTTCCGTCATCGGCCGATCGGCGGAGAGCACGAACAAAACTAAATCGGCTCGAGGCACAAACTCCTCTGTCAATCGCTGCTGTCGTTGCAAAATCACATTCGTGCCGGGAGTGTCGACGATGCGCACTTGTTGCAACAACTCCGCGGGAATTTCAATGTTGAAAAATCCATCCTCAGTCTGTTCGCGCCCCTTTTTGTTTCCATATCTCAACACTGAGATTTCATTCGTCGTCGGTAAGATTCCTTCGGCGACGAATTTATCGCCGAGCATAGCGTTGATGAGAGACGACTTGCCGGCGTTGAATTCGCCTACAATGACCAAGAGGAATAACTCTTCGAGTCCCTTGCGTGCTTCGACGAGGAGTTTGATTTCCTCCAAGTCTTGGCAGTTTTCTTGCAAAAACGCCAACACATCTTCAATCAATCGTCGTTCGCGTTCAATCATTTCTTCCCCGGCGTCGCTCACGAGGCTAAATTTCTTTGGCGTCGCCGTCATCTCACCCGCCGCGCCCGTCGAGTCCACGTTCACCTTGTCATCTTGCTCCAACGCCTCCAAAACAAGTGCCACTCCAGCCTTGATCGATGCGACGTCCTTCAAGGATTCACCTTCGCGTAGGGTGACGCCATTTGCACGCTTGTCGGCGAGGAACGAAACGGCAGATTCGTCTGACACCTCATCCACCGTTGAGTCAACAAATATTGGCACACTAACAGCTTCGCGAATTGCATCGAGAACGGCGATGTCTCGCACGAGGAGCAGATCCGCTCCTTCCTTCGATGCCGTCTGCGCGTCGTCGGCATTAACGCATGAAACAACAACCAAGGATGTTTCGGGGAGAGATTTTCGCGCGACCACCGTCGGCACGCCGTCGTCGCTCAAAACGACGCCATCGAGTTCGGCGCTCGTCGCGATGTCTGTTCTGTCACATGCTAAAACCGCGGCTCGTGAACGCACGAGTGTTTTCAACGCCGTCGCCGCCTGATACAGCGTCTTCGCATTCGCACTGCCATCCGCATCGTTCAACACAACCACAGTCGCGCCGGCGGCCAACGCGGCTTCGATGTCGTCTTGCTTCTCCACGACGTCGGTCGGAGTGACGTAGATGCAAAATCCCGGAATTCGAACCTCCGCACGCTTGTTCCCGGCGAACAAATCACGCTTACTCGTGTCATTCGCCGTCTTTTCCGCGCCACCCCAACGAGGAAAAGCCTGCGATGTCAGCGCTCCTCGCGAGTGAATCTTTGTCGCTCGCATCCACGCTCCACCGTTCGTCCGCGTCGTCGAGCGGCGCGTGACGCGCCCGTGTGATGCTCGTGCAATCGGAGCCGCCAGCACCGTCGCCATCATCGTCGTCATCGTCGTCCACTCGCACCGCTGCGACTAATCCACGACGCGTGTGTGCGTGTCCTCTGTGTCCTTCGTTCGTTCGTTCGCTCCTCCTCCTCCTCGTTCGTCGTTCGTCTCGGGCGTGTTGATTGCGTGTGACGTCTCTCGTCCTCGTTCTCGTCCTCGTCCTCGCACTCAGTCCTCGTCCTCGTCCTCGTCCTCGTCGCACGTCGTCGTCGCGTTGTGTCGAGCCATCGACAAAGCAGATAGACCCGTCAGCGTCTCGCTGGATTTCGTTCGTTTTTTTTTTTCGCGCAGTGGTTTGGTCGTCAGCCAGCCGTCAGTCACCGTCACCACTGTGCGCCGTCGTCGTCGTCGTCGTCGTCGTCGTCGTCGCCGTCGTCGGCGTGTGTCGTCGTGCATGCGTGCGCCAGAATACGCGCGCACACACACGTCGTCATCGGCGTCGGCGCCGACCTCTCGCGTACGCGCGCTCACCGAGGGCGACACGCACGCCGCCGAGCACCGAGTGGTGAAATTTCACCGCGCACGCCGCGCCGACCCTCCTCTCCTGAGCGCACGCGAACTCGAGGGCGTGATCGTACTCAACGCCTCGGACGCGGGTGAAAACGACGGAATAGGTATGAGTCGAGATGCACGCGCCAACGGCGTGACGCACACGGATGGTGGCCCGAGCACGCGCAATCACGACAGAGGCGGGGACTTGTACGCATTGGAGGATGTGCGAATGACGTGGAAAGCGCCGCGGCGCGCCGGTGCGGGGTTAGCCAACCTTGGAAACACGTGCTTTTTAAATGCGGTGTTACAATGCCTGACGCACACGCCGGCGTTGGCGCACTTTGCGTTGAGTGGAGAGCACAAAAAATTCCAAACACGTGGCGGAGGAGAAAACTCATTCAACGCGTTGTATGAGCTCGGCGAACACATCGTGCGGGCGTTGAACTCCAGTGGCCGCACCATAGCCCCGATTGCGTTCGTCAAGAATCTCAGGGCGCTGTCCAAAACGTTTCGTAAAGGTAGGCAGGAGGACGCGCACGAATTCGTTCGGTGTTTGCTCGACGCGATGCACAAGCGGTGCGTCGACGTCGTCAAGCCCAAGTTAAAACCAAACTCTCCAAGGAGCGAGACGACGTTTTTGTGGAAGGTTTTTGGTGGCAAGTTGCGCTCGCAGGTGAACTGTAAGACGTGTGGGCGCAATAGTGAGACGTTTGATTCGTTTTTGGATCTTTCCTTGGACGTCGTGCGATGCAAGTCGGTGCTCGGCGCGTTCAAGGCGTTCACCGTCACAGAGGTCCTCGATGGCGATAATAAGTACAAGTGCGAAGGGAAATCGGCAAAGCCGCATTTTTCAAAGGCGTCGAAGCAGTTCACGGTGAATGAACCTCCCAATGTTTTAGCGTTACAGCTGAAGCGTTTTGCGTACGTTCCGTTTGGCCGAGGAAAGCTTTCGCACTTTGTCGAATACCCACTCGAACTCGATATCACGCCGTACATCAGCGAAGAACGACCGAACAGTTCCGGTGCGGCTGTTTATGAGTTATTTGCCGTGCTCGTTCACGCCGGGAACAGTTCGAACAGCGGTCATTACTATTGTTTTGTAAAGGCGGCCACGGGCACGTGGGTGGAGATGGATGACGAAGTCGTCTCGCCAGTGAGCGAGAAAACGGTGCTCAAGCAGCAAGCTTATTTGCTATTTTATACGAGAAAGAATGCTCCGGGTACATTTGAAGAGATTAACAATTCAAAGATGTGCCGTAACATTCCCGATAAGAAGAAGGTTTTGGTTAAAAGTGCGGCGGCGCCGGCGACGCAAACATTAGCCGCTCTAAAAAAGACTAAAGTTGAAGAGGTTGTCGTTGCGCCGCCTAAACCAGAGTCGGCCGCATCGAAGATGAAACTAGTGCGTCGGTCGCCTTCGCCACCGCCGTCACCAGAACCGGTAAGGTTGATGAAATCGCCGTCGCCAAAGCGCGCGCGAACTCCAAAGAATGGCGGGAGACCAAAGATTCGCAGCGCCTTTGACGCGGCGCGGCGTGCGTTGCTTTTGCGTCGATTAAAGCATTTAGGTAACGGTGTGGGAGTGACTTTAGAAGATTTGGACCTGTCAATGGACTCGCCCGTGAGAACACGAAGCGCAAAGTCGTCAACGCACGGTGGCGAAGGCGAAAACGACGCGGCTGACGCCAAGGCGTGGCTGACGAAATCGAGCAAGCCAACCGTGTCGGGCTGGGACGACGACGACAAGGCGAGCGCGCCTTCGTCCAAAACGAAGCGTACATTGCAGAATAAAGGTGAGGTGAAGCGCGTAGGTAAGCGTGTGCGGCGTGAATATGACGAACTAGATGAAGAGTACGATCGAGGGCGCGTCGCCAAGCACCGGCGCAAGCGAGACAAGGATAAGGCGCCGCCGCTTCCAAAGGCTCGCGGTAGTCGCAACCCGTTTCAGCGTTCAAAGTAGGTCATTATGTAAGGCAACATACACACGACATAGGAGTACAATGGCATCGTACTATGTATATTATGCACAAGGTTTTGCTTGCTTTAATTTTTGTAGAGCATGATAACCGTGTGGCACGCGATGCTACGGTTTTCTCCTAAAGAATCCACCTTTTCGTGCGTCTTAGCCTTAACATTGACCACCGACTCGTGCACGCCGAGCACTCGCGCGACGTTGGCTCGAATCTTATCCTTGTGCGGGCTAATTTTCGGGCGTTGCGCGATGAGCGTCACGTCCAAGTTTCCAATCGAGTACCCTTCGAGCTCCATCAAACGCACCGCTTCCACGACGAACACGTCGCTCGTTTGGCCTTTCCATTTCGGGTCGGTATCAGGGAACAACTGACCAATATCCGGCAACCCCAAAGCACCAGTAATAGCATCCACCACGCAATGCATCAACACGTCTCCGTCGCTGTGCGCCACGCACCCTCTGTCGTGCGGAATCTCAATCCCACCGATGATCAACTTCAACTCTGGAAACTCCGCCGTGGATTCTAAACGATGCAAATCAAACCCGTGTCCGATGCGGTACGGCAACACCGGTGCCTCCTTGGGCTGTGCGCGAGCCACCACGCGCGCATTCGCTCGCGTGGTGCGTGCTCCCGCGCATCGCTTCGTCATCACCACGCGCGCGTTCGTCGCGCTCATCATCGTCGTCCTCGTCGTCATCGTCATCGTCGCGTTCATCGTCGTCGTCGCGTTCATCGTCGTCGTCGTCGTCGTCCTTACTCCTCGAGTGATGCGTGAAGGGTGGTGGGTATATAAATATATTCACCGTCCGTGCCGTGCCGTGTCGTCGCGTCGCGCACAGCGCTCACGTCGTCGTCGTCGTCGTCGTCGTCCCACCAGCTCGCCGCGTTATCCGTCGTGCGCCCGCGAGCCCGTGCCCGCGTCATGAACACGGCTGGAAAAGAGATCGCGATTCATGCTTTCGCGCCGAATGTCCGAGAAAAGAAAGCCTCAGCGCGATCTCTTTTCCAGCACACCACCAGCGCGCGGATGGAACGTCGCACCGACCGACGCACACCCTGTAAATGGCTTAAACCCTAAGGGTTTAGTCGGAGCGTTCTCTTATCCCCGCGCCCCCATGCGATGGAGTAGATCATCTCTTAGGTGCCGTGTAACGTCAGTTCTTTCTTCGTATTTAAACTATATACTAGTTAAGGACCTTCCAGGATCACCTCCAAACGGTGTATCATCTGACAAATAAGCAGTAACGTTTCACACCCGCGCGCGCGACGCGACAGTTCACGACGACGCGCGACGACGTACGACGACGACGTGCGACGTACGCGCGATGATGACGATGACGACGATGACGATGACGATGACGACGTAAGTATCGATGAACCCGCACGCGACGACGACGGTGGACACGCGCGACGATGATGCGCGATTCTGTGCCGTGCGAATGCAACCGCGTCCGCGTCGCTCGCGTGACGATGGGTCGTCGCACGATGGCGCGATCGCGTCGGGTTCGGGTGCGGATACCGCGCGTGCGTGATGGCGACGATGGTGGGGGTGATTGCGCGCGTGATGATCACGCGCGCGGTGGGGTGGATCGAGCGCGAGGCGATGTCCCCCGTCGCCGATCGCGCGCAACGAGAGCCCCTGAATGTGCGAGAAGTGCTGACGAGGTTTGTACGTTTTTTTGTCTTTCGCGACGCAGGAGCAAGGCGGTGTATGCGCCAAAGATGACGCGGACGCGTCGGGTGAACAACAGAACGCTTGTTATTCGCGCTGGTGCGGGTGAGACCGACGGTAACGTGAAGTTTGCCAACAACAAAGCTGAGTTTGAAGCCGTATCCGCCACGGCGGGCGCGGGCCTCGTCGCGGTGCAAATTTCCACCAAGACGTGTGGTCCTTGCAAGGTCATCTACCCCACGTTCGTTGGGTTGAGTAATGAATTGCCCAAGGTGACGTTTGTGAAAATTATGGGTGATACCGATTTGGAAAGCCGGGCCCTGATGAAGGAGTGGGGCGTTCGCGTGGTTCCGCTTTTCTTTCTTTTCAGAAACGGCGAAAAGGTGGGCGAATGGAGCGGCGCCAAGGCGGATGTGCTCCGAGAAAATGTCTTAGCCGCGTGCAACGCTGACGAAAAGTAAGGAGGCGTTTTAATTATGGTGTAGATCATGGCGCGTAACGACACTCTGCTTATTAATTCGTTGCGCGCTACATGTAGTTTGACGAAGAGCGCGTTCACGCGCGTTCTTCGCAGCTTAAACATAACTAATGTAATACCGTACGTTGAAGTCGAGATAATGAAACAATCAATCAATCAATCAATCAATATTAAAGAACAAGCAACTAGTTTGCAGCGTCTTCTGATTTACTTTAGACGGCATTCGTGGGAAGACCGTTGGCCTTCATGTTATCCTTGACCTCGCTGACTAAGACTTCTTCGCGATGGAAAATACCCGCCGCGAGGGCGGCCGAGCACTTGGTCGACTTGAACACGTCGGTGAAGTGCTGCGGGCATCCAGCACCACTCGAAGCAATGACTGGGATATTCACCGCTTCGGAGACGAGACCGACGAGTTCGTGATCGAACCCGTTCCCTTGGCCATCCTCATCGATGCAGTTGAGTAAGATTTCTCCAGCGCCCAGAGCCTCCATGGCAATCGCGAGTTCATACGCGCCAATATCGCGGCCTTCGCGACCACCCTTAACAGTGCACTGGAACCACACAAACTTTTCGCCATTTGGCCCAGGACGAGCGGTCTCAATCACCTTGTTCTTTGTTTGAGACGGATCTGAGACGTATTGTCGTCGCGGATCGATGGAAATTACCACCGCCTGCACACCATAGCGCTCACTAATTTGCTCCACGCTCGTTTTCCCGGTGTTCTTTTTGCCAGACGCATACCACTGCTCGGCCACTTCAACGGCGTCCGAACCGATGGAGACTTTGTCAGCGCCGCTGGCAAAGTACGCGCTAGCCACCTCGAGCGCCGTGTAAGATTTGCCGTTGCTATCGGTAAAGTCGCGAATACCACCTCCGACGGTGAGCGGCACGAACACAGTTTCACTTGACCGACGAAGAACCTCTAACATGGGCGCATCAGTCAAAGGCAAGTCTCTATAGCCCGTGATGTTGAGAAACGCGACCTCGTCGGCTCCTTGCTTGAAATATTTTCCCGCCAACTCCACAGGCTTGCCCAAGTTGCGCACGTCTCCGCCCTCATCCTTTTCGCGCACGTCGTAGGAGTCACCTTTTGTCACTACTAAGTCCCCATTATCATTGGAGCGCACGTCCAGACATGCGATGACGCGACGCGCCAAGCCGTCCTTCACCGTGGCTGCCGTGCCAAATTGCCCAGTCGGCTTGGCGTCTTCCAAAAATCGTTGAAACACTCCTAAACCTGTCGCACCGGACTTTTCGGGGTGAAACTGGCATGCCATGACGTTTCCGTTTTGCACCGAAGCCACAAATTCGCCACCGTAATCGCAAGTCGCCAAGATCCAGTCCTTGTTTGCCTCCGTAGGCGTCGCGCGATACGAGTGGACAAAGTACACGCGCTCGCTCTCCATACCATCCATCAACCCGCTGGACTTTTTGGTGTTGGTCAAGTTCCAACCTATGTGTGGCACGATTAATCCCTCACCTCTGAATTTATCTACGCTCCCTGGAATAAGCCCCAAGCCTTCAACGCCGCCGCTTTCTTCAGAGCCGTCAAACAACAGCTGCAAACCGAGGCATACGCCCAAGAACGGTTTGTCGCTCAACACGTAATCCTTCAGCGGCTCAATCAAACCACGTTGTTTCAGGATATCCATCGCGCTTCCATACGCGCCCACACCAGGGAAAATCAATTTGTTCGCCTTGGATAAATCCGCCGGCGTCTTCACGTCGCGCACTTCGAACCCTAACGCCGTAATAGCGTTCCGCACGCTTCTGACGTTCCCGGCGCCGTAATCCAACAAATACACCTCGCGGTCGCTTGATGCGCTCACGTTAACGCCGCGTCGTCGCATGCGCGCGGAAGACGGCGTCGAGCGGCGGCTCACGCTCGTCAAGCGTCCGAGAGCGCGCGACGCGAGAGGGGTGCATCGACTCTTAGAAAAAGATGATGATGACGACGTCGTCGACGACGACGACGGGCGCGCCGCACGCGCGACGACAGCGGATGACATCCCACTACGTCTTATATACGTGTATGCGTTCAAGCGTGTGACGTGTGCGTGCGCCCGCGCGTCGGGCGTGGGGTTGTGCAGGCGCGCTCTGAGCGGATAAACAACAGTTGTGCTTTTTACATTTTCTAAGAGCGCTCGGTGGCCGCGTTTAACGACCGCCGCGCTTGGATGCGGCTGCCAATCGAGCGTCGCGTTCGAGCTCGTATTCTCGATAATCGGCTTGCTGCAGGAAATCTTGCTGCTCGCGATAGGTCTTTCCGCCTCTCGCGTGCGCTTGTAAATCCTCCTCGAGGTCGGCGTCAACCTCTTTGACGCCACGCCAATCCGCCTTGGTTTTATCTAAAACGTTGAGTTTCTTCGGACCCATGAGTTCGGCTAGGACGGCGTCTAAACCACCGCGAGCGAGAAGTTCAGTGCGCTTCTCATGTGCCTTGGCTTCTTTAGAACCTTCAACGTACTCTGTTTCCACTTCTACCATTTTGCCCGCAAACTTGCGTTTTTCCGTGAAGCGCATATTCTCCTGGGCGCGTAACCGCGTCGCCTTGCTCGCGGTTTCCATCGCTTCTTTTGCGATTGCGCGTAACTTTTCTGCTCGTTCGTTCGCCATGTCATCCACATCACTCTGTTTAGACGATGCCTTGCCTCGTTTACGTCCCGCTGCCGAGCCTTTGTTCGTCGCGCCGTCGCCGTCGTCGCTCGCCAACGCGCGTCTCGTCCACGGGTCGAGCCTCACCTGTCGCCGTCGTCGCACTTCGTCCACACTCGGTGCGTGCGAACACGACGCTAACACATTGAGCGTACTCGTGGAAATATCTCGTCGTCCCTCGAGCTCATCATACGCACGTAAAGCTTTCGCATTCCCCGCGCTCGGCTCGAGTGGTTTCGCTAAAAACGTCGCGTTTGACATGTCCGACGGTCGTTCGACGACTTCCACGGCTAAGCGACGGGCATACATGACGACGATGAAGACAAAGGCAACGACAGGCGCGCGCGTGTGCGAGTTCTAGGTGCGTTCAAGTGCGCGCGCGCACGGAAATGCGTCGCACTGTGACGCGCACACCGTTTGTCTCTCTTCCACCTCCCCGTCGACTTCGTCGTGAGAACGCGACGCCGCACGCGCTCGGTGCGATTTCGCGAACGAGCTAGGACGAGAGATGTCCACGCGTGACGGGGCGACGGTGACGGCGTCGTCGTCGACGACGACGACGACGAGTCATTCGGCGACCGACGCGTTCGAGGCGGTCGCCAAGACGTTGGCGTTGGCGTGCGAATCGAAGACGAAAGGCGAACGCGAGCGCGCGAAACTCATCGCGGAACCGGTGTTGAAGCAATACTTGGCGGAATTGGATGAGATGCAGGCGATTTTAGAGCGCATGGAGGATACGGGCGGATCGCGCGACGGGGACCCGATGGAGACGTGACGGTTGCGAGACGAGAGAGAGGCAATAGGTGGCGAAGAAAACGAGAGTAAGCGTCGTGTAGACACGAAGCACGTTCGCGTGATAGTCAAAGTGTAAATTAACAGCAGCAACACATTCGACGCACGTGAGCGCAATCGTATCCGTGCATGACAAGAGACGCGTGAAAACGGGCTGACGCGGGCCAAGGCCTAGCAACCCTAGGTGCGCGCGCATGTCGCGCACGCATTGTTTGACTGTGCACGCACATTCGATTTTTTCTCTTCTATTTGCTACAATACTAAACCAATTGATGCGCCCTAGATTTTTACTATTATTGTGCTAAACGCGGCGGGAGGTAATCGCGCCCACGCTCGTCGTCGGTTGCGTCAAATTCGTCAAACCGTTTTTTGAACAACTCTGCTCCGAACCGCCAAAGCTCGTCATCGAGCCAATTCAATTCTTTCACGCGTGATCGCACGCGTTGTGATATGCGCAATCGTCCACTGTGACTAAACGTCTCGTATGTTCCTTTTATGCGCGCACTAAKGTGCTGCAGCGCGCGCTCACGTAAACGACCATACTTTGCAAACTGTCCAGATTCGCAAATCCTGTACTGTTCACCCAACGTGCGAGCCGCTGACTTTTGCAATGTCTCCGCCTTGACTTGCTGTTTTCGCGTGGTGTTGCTCACTCGGCCACCCGCGATGACGGTGAGCCTACCATACTTTTCCTCACTCGAGAAATCTTCACTAGCGGCTTTGAACAAGACATCAAAAGTTAAGCCGCGCATGACGGCGTCGTGTAGAGCGCCGGGAGTCTTGCTCGCCGTTCTCATCGCAGTTCCATCAACGTCTTCATAGTCGCCTGCCGCTGCGAATTGTGATTCGTTGAATCTCACTAGTATGGTGTGCCAACCACCTTCCCAAAGCTTACCAAAGGTAACGTTTGAAAGATCCACTTCACACGCCGCGGCGATGGCGGCTTTTACGGCGTCAAAGTAGCGCTTGTAAAATTCCAAATCTTGTAGGTTGTCCGCGCTGATCGCTTGCCACCGCATGGTGAAAGCGACAATGTCCTCACCCGATTGAACCTCACGCTTTCGCAGTATCCCTTCGAGTTCTTTCGCAAAGAATGAACCGTCGTCAGCGATGTGCGCCGCGCTGTTCAAAGGCAACGATAACTCTCTCGCGCTTAAACGTAATGAATCATCGAGACGCTCATGCATCGCGAGCGAGTCCACTTCGTGCTCCAAACGTTCTTTGGCATAATCAATGAGAACCTTAGAGGCCTTCGTACCGCGCCACAACGCGCACTTTCGCAGCAATTTTGCCTTGGGCTCTACGTTGAGATTTGTGTTGTTCGTGAGACCCAACAGTTGAAAAAACTGACCGTTGTGCACATCCTCTTGTACAAACTCAAGCTCGGTCCAATCCTCGAATGGGGTGTAAAGATCGTTCTCGTAAACATCACCTATAGATATCATCTTTTGCGGATCCTTTTCGACTTGATCGAGATATCGTTCAAGTTGACCATCGATGTGTCGAACAAGATGACCCCACGGCCAGACGTCCCGCGTTTGCACGCGAACGCGCTTTGATTTCGTCGGCGGTTGATCGAACGATCGCGCTGCAACCTCAATAGCAAACTCATAGGACGAAAGAACGCGCTCGTATGGTGAACGCAACATCGTCACTACGCGAGGTTGCGAGCTAAAACGCTCGACTAGACTAAAATCGTCGTGCGTCGCAAGAAAGTCACACTCGGGGGCGTTTGGATCGAAATCCAATCCATTATACATGTTCCCGCATTGCTTCGAACGCTCGAACGCAGGCTTCAAGAAACAGAAATGATAACTCCGCCCAGCCGTGCGTGGAACGTGCAGAAAAAATAAAAAGTCTTCGAGCGGCGCCGACGACGCCGTCGCGTCGGCGCGCGCCTTCACCCGCCTCGCGTGCGCTGCACGCTGCGCATCCACCCACGTCGTCGATAATTCCTCACACTCCTCTAGTTCCTCCGCCCGCATCTTAGGCGACGATGTCGCCACACCGCGCGTCGTCGTCGTCGTCGTCGTCGTCGTCGTCGTCAATCGACGATATATCCACACCACCGCGCTCGCCACCACGACGACGCGAACGAGCACCTCCACGCACGACCGCGACGCACGACCGCGACGCCGCCCCCGCGCCGTTCGCACGCGCGCAGGGGACAGCATTCGCGAGCGAAACGACTCCATCGCGCCTCCTCCTCCGTCGTCGTCGTCGTCGTCGTCGTCGCGCTGTGTCGATCGGCAACGGACCAAGACACAAAAAAGTCTGTTACGACAACTGGGCCGTCACACACGCACGCGCGTGGCGCGATGTCGACGGCAGTGACGGAGGGCGATGACGTGTGCGCGTTCGATCCGTGCTCGCTCGCCATCGACGCCCACGCGAGGTTCATCGTCGCCGCGTCGAGCGCCGAGGATACGCTCGAACACGCCTTCACCGAACACTTGCGTTTGAGCGGCATGTATTGGGGGCTGTGCGCGTTGAGCGTGATGGGGAAGCTCGATGCGTTGGGAGACGCGAAGCGTGAGGAGATTCTTGACTACGTGGAGCGGTGTCGAGGGACGAACGGGGGGTACGGGGGGGGCGTCGGGCACGACGCGCACGCGCTCTACACGTTGAGCGCGGTGCAAATCTACGCTCTGTTTGATGCTAGTGAACGATTAGACGTGGACGCCATCGTCAAATATGTGCAAAGTTTACAACTTGCAGATGGTAGCTTTCAAGGTGATGAATGGGGTGAAGTAGATACGAGGTTTACGTACTGTGTGTTGAGCACGTTGAGACTGTTAAACCGGCTGGACGCTGTCGACGTCGACGGGGCGTGCGCATACATCAATACCTGTCGAAATTTCGACGGTGGGTTCGGAGCTACGCCAGGTGGGGAGTCACACGCTGGTCAGGTGTTCACCTGCGTCGGTGCGTTGGCGATTGGTGGAAGGTTAGACTACGTCGACGCAGATTTGCTCGGCTGGTGGCTCGCTGAGCGGCAAGTGAAGATAGGCGGCTTGAATGGGCGACCTGAAAAGCTCCCAGACGTGTGCTACTCATGGTGGGTGTTGAGTGCGTTGAGTATATTAGGGCGGACACACTGGATTGATCGTGCGGCTTTGGCGCGCTTTATATTGCGGTGTCAAGACGAGAGCGGCGGCGGCATTTCTGACAGGCCAGACGATGAGCCAGATGTCTACCACACGTTCTTTGGCATCGCGGGCTTGAGCTTGATGGGTCACAAAGGCGTGGTTGAACCAATTGATCCAGTTTTCGCATTACCATACAATGTCTTAGAGCGTCTTGGCATCAAACCGTGGCCGACAAGTACCGATAGTTGAAAATTTGTGCAATATTTACATGTTTTTCGGTAGTGGTGTGTATACTCATTCTATTCACGACCAAGAAGGCGCGCTACACGTGTACTCCCAACCTGGCCCAGAATACCGCATGCAATGAAGCCAAATCGCTTCAAGATCGATCGCCACATCGCCAGCATGCACTATTCTCGGGCAATGTTGGCATATTTCAGTGCTCGTTTCGCGACTTTTTCGAGGCGCGTCGTAGTCTATCGCGAGCGATTCATCCCGCGCGAGCTTTCCCGATTTGTCTAAAACACTCACATCGCAGACGTACTGAATACGACGCGCGAGTTCAATTTTGACCAATGACCCACCATAAGTCACGTCATTCGCTATTGGATAACCAAGCATCGCGAGATGGGCGCGTATCTGATGCTGCCTTCCAGTGAGTGGCTCACACTTCACGATTGAAGTTCCATCGTCCAAGTTTTTCATCCAAGTAAACTTTGTCGATGCATCTTTGAACGATTTTATCAATCGATCATCAAAGGGCTCCTTGGTTTCTTTACCATGCCAAATTGCCACTCGATGTTTTGCGTCAAAGCCAAGTGGAGCGTCATTCGAAACCGCGGTGGCGTCACCTTTATTAAATATCCCACTCACTCTCGCTACGTATTCTTTACGCATTTCGCGTGCTTCCATCTTCAAACGCATAGCATTCGCCGATTGCGAAGACCGCGCGAGAATAAGTAATCCTGAGACGTTCTTATCGAGTCTATGGATTGGGTACAACCGCCCCAAATCGCTACGCGTCGCCGCCAAAAGCGCGAGCACGGTGTTCTTTCTATATTGACCCGTAGGGTGCACGGGTATTGTCGCTGGTTTGCTCACCGACACCACGTCGTCACTCACATCTAGCACTTCGATATCACCCGCTAAAACCGGCGGTTCGTGCCTATGCAAAAAATGTCGCACTCGATTTCCACTTTGTAAAATTGGTCCGTCTTCGTGCGTCTCGCTCGGCGTACTAGACGCTGCTTTCTTCCCACTCAAGACGCGTGCGTTCGCCTCAAGCCGCAACGCCCCGCGTGCATGCGCTTGTCGGTAATATTCTAACGGTCGCATCGTGAACTCTCTGGCAAATAACGCGCACAAGCGATGTCCCGTCCACCGCGCTTTCACGCCGCAAATAAAGTCAAAGTCATACGGCACCGCAAACCTCACGCCCACCTCGGTGTCGATGACGTAGTCGCGCTCAATCGACGGCGGCGTGACGAACACATCATTCGCCGCGGCTATTCGATCAAACTCGTTCTCCTGTCGTCGGCGTTGCAGCGGCGGCGCATTCGTCACACCCTCTGCATCACCATTCGCCGCCGCACCACCACTCGTGACGACGGGTTCAACGTCGTGACGCTCGCCGTCGCCACCGAGCGCGCCTACGCCTGTTATCGACGACGACGTCGGCGGCGTTTTCCGTTTCATGGAATCGTGCGAGTAATTATCGCGCGCGCGAGGATGACGTGCGCTTGTTTGTGAGTCTGAGGTTGTTACAAAGTTTCTACGTTTTTGTGCCACGAGTGCGACGCGGTCGCACGCGTTTACGCGGCGGGAAACATGTCGCCCGGGGACCAGATGGCATATGATCCTTCGCACACATATTCGAACGGAGTGCTCATGTAATTCAAATAATAAGGCAAGCAGTTGACATCCTCCGTTTGCTGCAACGGCGGCAACTTGCCTTGTTCGCTCTTGGCTTTCATGTCTTCTAAATTCACTTGAGGAAAGTTCTGAATGACGACGTAGTCGTTTCTTTCACCCGAAGTTGATGTACCTGGCATGCTGAGTGAGAACACCACCGCTGTTTCGTCCGGACTCCACAAGTTATGGCCTTGTGGGAACTGTTCCATCTTTTCCACGCCATGCGTGGCAAAAGTTTCAGACGGAATGAAACGCCCCCCAAACGATAAGCAGCCGTGCGTTTTGATTTCACTCGGAGGTAGATAAACTGGAGCATTAGGATCTAAAACTTCCTTGGCTGGGTCCCAGCACACCCACTGATGTACGGTGTAATAATCACCAGCTTGAGATGGAAATTCGTGCGCTAAATGCGTCGCTAGTAACACCAAAAGCCGTTTACCGCTCGGGCTCCATTGCAAGGCGGCGATTGTGTACGCCACGACGCGATTTGTCACGGAAAGGACTGCGATGCGCCGTGAACCGTTGAATGCGGGATAGTTGCGCATGTTCTGCTCATCATGTTTCTTGTTCCATTCGTTTTCACCCGTTATCGTCGAGCTCCCCATCAACATATCGAAATCAAGCACCTTGTGCTCTAGACCCATCGTCGGTGCAGAGACGCTATCGCCGTTGTCGTCGAGCTTCCAGTTGACAACGCGCGCGAAGACACCTTCGTCGAGGCTCCATGCTACGAGACGTCCACCCGGTGCTCCAGCGAACAAGAAGGGAATCTCAAGATCTGGATCTTGATACGTGGTGTGCGGCGTAATTTCGGTAACCATGCACTCCTTCAACGCTTCGAAAATCTTTTCGTTTTCATATCCCAGGAACGGGTAGACGTGTCCGCGGGCTATTGTTTCATCAGAAGGTGCAGGTGCCATGATGAGAAATGCAGAAAACGGCGTGTAGAACTCTGGAATAGATGAAGGAATAAGCCAGAATCCTCGACTGACTCGGTCACCGGGTACGGGTGGTACCCATTGAATCATTTTTGCGAGCTGGTTCGAGTACACGCGACTGAGTGGTTGCTTTGGCATTTCGTGCACCTTGATGTCTGTCAACTTGCGGAAGTTTGGAATGTTACTCCACCACGAGCTTTGTCGTCTGCATGTGGTATCGCTATTTTCACTACCAGTTCCAGAACGCTTGCGCTTGACTTGTATCGACGGTGTTTGAGGTTCGCTCAGTTTGTGCAGCCCAGTAATCTTACTCATCATGGCGCTCTGCAACAACGACTGTCCGATGACAAACGGTTTTTGCCACCAGCGCGAAGGCCGACGAGAAGCAACTTCATTGAAATCTCTGCCGCCCGTGCTCTCACTCATGTCGTCTCTAAACACGTCCATTATTTGTGGCGTCGCCGGAGCCGCTTCTACCACCGCTTCTACCACCTCGATATGCTGTTGCGGCGCCTCGATCTGAGGCGCCACTGGCGCCGCTGGTGCCGGACGCTGACGTCTCGGTCGCGGATTATCAATGCGGTCTTGCATCAGGGAGATTCGAGTTTCTCCGTCTTCAGAGATACTCATGTTGGAGTCTAAATCATCGAATTCATCAACCTCTGGCCAATATTCTGACAAAGGCTGCGCGGGCGTCTCGTTCAAATTCAGCATGAACATTTCTTGAGTCCCGTCGAGCACCAAGGCATGGGTGTCGCTATTCGGACTGTTTGCAAACAACAGTTCCTCGCCACCACTCACGTACTTTGTAATAAACTCAGATGGAGGGGGTACTGGTGATTTGTCGCCATTACTCGGTCCATAGAGAGAGGTCAACGACGTCGCGCAGTCTAACGAAAACAGCGCCGTTTCCATTCTATCGCGGTGTAAAAAATTAATCTTCGTGCCGCACGGCGCAAAAATCATATGCGAGCACTGCACTCCAGGAGGTAACGCTAGAATATTCTTCAACGGCGGACCAGAATATCTTCCCCCTTTGCTAGGATCGTATGGATAGGGACCGTCGTCGCCTCGCTGTGCCGTCGTCGAAGGCGTTCCTCCTCGACGCTTTGAAAACGTCTTCAGCAGCTGGTTTGGAGCACACAACAGAACTTTGTTGAAACATTTGCTCGCCTCTGGTCCTTCAATACTAATTGCCACTGCAAGTAACTCGCCTTTGGGCGCCCAAGCGAGCGTGCGCGGAACAAATCTGTTTATCCCTACGTCGTGAATCTTGCATACGATGCCCGCCTTGGCCACCGGATCACACGTAAACAACTGATCGCGATCGAGCACTGCAAGTCGTCCTTTGTGTCGCGCAAACTGTCGCTCAGATTTATCTTCATCTATCGCACTCGTAGACGGCTCCAGCGGTGCATTCAAGACTTTTTCGTTGGCTTCCTCGACTCCGCCGCGACCACCTGTCGTCGCCGCAGTCTCCTTCGCGCGCTGGTGCAACGCACTAAACTCCAACGTTCCCGCCCTAGCGCATCGCTTCAACGTATGCAACCGCCACACATACAATTCCTTCCACGTAAAATTCGTAAACTTGTTGGGTTTCTGCACTAAATCTCGTCGCACGAGCTGCGCGCTTTCCAAGTCGCACGTCGCGCGGTACCACAACGAGTTCTCCTCATCCTTCTTTTCGTCGCCGGTCGAGCGAATCAATCGCTCAAATTCCTTGCATGCGCACGACGCCATGGCTAAATGCACCCCATCGAGTCTGCGCAAGATATCCATCACTAAATCCACGGGAAGCGTTGAAAAGTATCCAAGTTCCACGGCGTCGGCATCGTCGTCTTCATTCGCTGTCGTCGCCGTCGTCGTTCCGCGGTTGCCAGTGCGACTGCGATCGCGTCGTCGTCGTTTCATGGCGACGTCGTCTTCGTCGTCGTCGTTGCCGCCGTCGTCTGACGCATCGGCGTCGAACATGTCGTCGACCGTCGTCGAAGTGAGTACGTCGGAACTCCTGGTCATCGTTTTCGGAAGTTTATATCCATTGACGCGAATATGCGTTGGTGGACGTAAATGAACGGTACAGTATTTACACAAGTATCTACACTACATGCCTCGCCTGGCTATTTTAGGCGCGAATCCGTGCACGGGGCCTTTATTTGCGATTTCCTCGCGCACGGCGTCAATCAACGCCCGCATGGGCTTTGAGCTGGATTGGGATTTGGCGAGCGTGCACACTCGAGCGTATTCGGCGGCGACAGCGGCGACGTGTTCTGGGGAGCTTCGAGGGAGTATGGCGGGAAGAACCACGCGTGCGATGACACGCTCGATGTGTTCACGCTGGCGAGCGAATGCCAGGGATAAAATCGCGGTGGATTCGTTGAGAACAGTGACGGAGACGGCGTCCGCGAGATTCAAGTCGCCGCGGAGCGGCGGGACAATGCAGCACTCGGCGCACACGCGCTCGATGACAAATTGCGTGAATCCTGGAACGATGTCTTGTTGCGGTCCACGCACTAGAGCTGTCGTGTCCGTTCGCGGCGCCTCGGGCGAGCTGTCCGCGGTCCAAGCCTCGACGAAAGACTTCAAAGACTGTAGAGCCACCTTTCGAACGCTCACCATGGAGTGCGACGTCGCGGCGTCCATCAAACGATTAATCATAGACTCTCGAAGTTCCGTCGATGCTTGTAGATTGTCTCCCGCAAAAACGAGCGTGAGCAAGCCGTTTGATCCGAGCGCGGACGTCGTGGTGAGCCACGTGCGCTCCAGATCACTCGCTTCGCGTACGGATTCAGTGTTGAGCGCAATTTCGCCCTTCGCTGTAGCGGACGCTTGGGCATACTCTCGCGCGACAGTGCTGAACACTTGCGAAGTCAAGCTAGGAAGAATATCAACCACGAACGGCGCGAGCATCGTCTTGTACGTCGCCAAGAGCTGATTGAACAAAACTAAAGTCTCACGGAGCTCCACCGCGCCGGCGTTGCGGCGCAGTTTGTCAACGACTGGCGCCAAGTACGGCGTCACCGATGAGCCGAGAAGCTCAATCATTCTGTGCAAAAACGCCGTCACACGGTTGCGAACGCTCGAATTCCTCGGCCACACGTCGAGGCATTTCAACGTCATTTCGAGGCAAGATCGAAAAATTTCCCCCGTACCAGGCCGCGTGGCAACGCACGTCCGCTCAGAAAATCCTTTGGAGATGTTCCCTATAGCCACTATAGCGCGCGTCGCAAGCTGAACGTTGTTGTCATCTGCTCTCCCTGCAACTGCTTGCTCTATCTGTTCGCACAGCATTCGCGCAACTTGCTTGAGGTACTCAATCTGCGTCGCTTTGTCGACGTCGTCGGCGCCTAGAATCATGCCCACGGCTTCAAACAGATACAATCTGTCATCGTTCCCAACCTCCGCCATCGCCCTACTTTGAATCCCAACGATGGTGACTGACGCCACATTTGCCTGAGACGCGCCTATGTCTCTCGCGGCATCGGTGAGTGGCACGCTAAGGGCTGATAAAATCGGTCCCGTTTGGTCGCTTAGCTTGCATCGCAACGGACGCGTAAAGCGCGAAAGCAAGTAGCACGCTCTAGAGCGCACTGACGGATCAATATGACGCACTCCACGCTCATCTAAGAACGCTCCAAGAGCAATACCCAACCCCACATCGTCGCGCTCGAGTACGACGTGATATCGCACGCAAGTCTCTAAGAACACTGGCGCAACTATTCTGTGGCGCATCACGCCGCCGACGTTTGGTCCCCACTGTCGGATGAGCGAAATCGCGAGCTGACCGAGAGGGGTGTCGGTGACTGCACCGGTGCCATTCGTAGCCTTGACTAATTCGGCGCTCGACATGGGCTTGACAGCGGCGTCATCCGCGCCTTCGCCCAGACTATACACCGCCGATACCGCCGCTTCGACGTTTTGCCATCGAACGTTGCCTCCGTTGCCCTCGCTCGGAATCGCCGTTCGCAACACTTGCCACACCACGTCACGGGCTAACTGCGGCGCGAGCCGCGCTATATTTCTAAATTGTACATTCAATTCTGCGCGGAGGTTAAACACATCCTCGGCGAGTTCTGCGGCGAGGGCATTTGAGCCGTCGTTCCAGTCCAAATCGTCCACGTCGTCGTCGCTCGGAAACGCTCCTCGCGCAATCAAAGCCTGGAACGCCCCCATCAGCGCTGGTTGCGCCGTCAGCATCAATGCCGGTTGCGACTTGACGTAGCTAATATACGACGTCAAGAATGGCAGTGTAGCGAGCACGGCACGTTCATGCTTGGAGTTGATACTCGCCAAAATCACCGGCGTCACTGTGTGCAACAACCCGCTTGCCTGTGACGATAAATCGGCACCTAAAGCGGTAATGTTTTCCATTTTATTCGCATTCAAGAGCTCTGTGCCGATGGATGCAGCGAGATATGTTACTTGTGTCACAAATTCTTCCTCAAAATCATCCGGTCTCGCGGAACAAATCGTCTGCAACGCGGCGCAAATGTCTACGGCGTTCATGTTGATAATCATCTTCACCTTTACTCCTGTATCCATGCCTTTCGTGAACACGGCGTGAAGATATGCCGCCGCCGCCGCGCGCAAATCCTCATTCGCGCATCCCGTGGAGTCGCTCAACATCAAGCATTCTTTCGCGCACGACACGTACGCTTCGCTCGCGACTATGCTCACGTCCACCCAATCGACATACCGTCTCGCCGCGGTGAACACTCGCGCGGCTAGAGCCGAATCACTTTGCGCAAAGTGGGTCAAGCACTGATGCCACGCATCAAACACGAGTTGTAAACTCCCATCCGCGCGCATCGCCTCTTTGATTCGCATAGAATGTGCGAGTTCGCCTCTGCTCGTGCGTCCCGCCTCTGTCGTCGCCACGACTTCCTCGTCGATGGCTTCTAAAACTCGCGTAAACATATCCACCCCGGGCGCGCCCAAGTTTAAGAGATTCACCAAGTCACTAAAAAACGACGGCCATCGCGCCGGATACTCGAGCGCCAAGGTTTGTGCGGTAACTTGCGCGAGCTTATTCTTCACGAATGCGGCATTCGCGTCGCCCGTGGTCACCGCCTCAGACACATACGCCCCTATCGCCGTTCTCAGCATCACCGCGTCGTCATCACTCAGCACATCTTGCCCTCGCTCACCTCTCAACATCCCTCCGCACAAATCCCCGAGCGTTTGCAAACACCAAAACTTTGTCTCCGCTCGTCCAGACGCGCCGTACAACCGAACGCACGCGCGCCAAAACCCATTTCGAGCCTACGCGCGCGCGCACACATCACACCCCACACGTCAGTCACACACACATCATCATCATCGTCGTCCATCATCATCGTCGTCATCATCATCCGTACACCAATCACGCCCATCGTCGCACCTTGTACGCATCCAACCGCGCCGTCGCCCCCTCCGTCGTCGACGCATCGCTCGACGTAAACGCGCGCGCGATGACCGCGTCGAGTTCACATTCATCCACGTCCCCGTCCCCGTCGTCGTCGTCGTCCCCACCGTCATCGCGCGCCATGGTCGCCTCCACCGCGTCGCGCACTCCCCGCGCGCGCGTCGCCGTCGTCCCGCGCCACGACGCCAGACACGACACCGCGGTCGATCACTCGATCGATCACTCGATCGATCACTCGATCGATCGGTCACTCGATCACTCGATCGATCACTCGATCGATCACTCGATCGATCGGTCACTCGATCACTCGATCGATCACTCGATCGATCACTCGATCGATGCCACGCGACCGCGCGTCGCGGCGCCCCGACGCCTCCATCGCGCGTCGTCGTGACGTACGACGTATACGTATACCTCGTGGATGAATACCCGTACTATAGCTATAGATATACTATTATCTATCTATCTATATATATATGACGCGTGTGCCTACCACCGGTAGGTAGTACACGCTGTATACTGTGTACTATATACGCGTGTTCTCGGACATTCGGCATCAAAGCCCGCACACCGTCCTCGCCCTCATCCTCGTCGTCGTCGTCGTCGTCGCGGTCCAGCCTCACCCAGTGGCGCCCGACGACACACGACGACGACGACGGAGGACGACGACGACGGAGTGCGACGACGACGACGGTACGTGCGAGCGACGCGTACACGACGCGTACACGACGCGTACACGACGGAGGACGACGACGGACGACGACGGAGGACGACGGACGACGGACGACGCGTCATCGCATCGCATCGCATCTCATTCCCCTCTGTCGGAACGCCAACGTTGGGTGATGACGACGGTCGGTGAACGCGACGGCTGTAGCGAGATGGGGCGCGTACGAGCGTACGCGTACGCGACTGACGATGAATGAAACGCACGTGATGTACGCGTGGTGTATGCGTGTGCGCGTGCGTAGGCGTAGACCAGATTGACGACACAATGACGGATGCGGCGACGACGACGACGACGACGACCGGGGCGCTCGGCGCGCTCAGTCGCGTGAAGGAGAGCGCGCAACACGTGCTCGGACAACAAAGGCCGATGAGCGAGATCTTGGATGTGAGTACGTATGCCAGACCGTTATCGTTTGGTGATGCGACGTCACGCATGCAGAAAAACTTGAATTATTTCCGAATCAATTACTTGGTTTTTATGATGTGCGTGTTGACGACGTTTATTCTGTTCAATCCGTCATCCATGGTTGTGTTTGGTGGCGTGAGCGCGGCGTGGGCGTACGTGTTTTCTGTGCGTCAAGAACCGTTGAAGCTTGGAGATAGAGAATTGAGTCATCGTGAAACTATAATGGGCATGAGTGCGTTGAGCGCGTTTGTGATTTTCATGCTCACGAGCGCCGGAACGGTGTTGTTTAGCGGTATGGGCGTGGCGCTGTTGGCCATTGGCGCTCACAGCGCCGCTCGCGTCCCTGATGATTTGTTCATCGAAGACGCTAACGATAACAAGGGGTTCTTCTCCTTTTTAGAGCCACCGGCGAGAAATGGGCACGTATCGAGTGGTACGGTGTAAATGAAACACTGCGCCCGGGACGCGCCCGCGACGCTTTCGCTTTTTTGCACAACTCGCGCATCACAACACGAGCGCACCGCGATGCGCCTCGCGCGCGCGCGCGTGTGCTCGTATGTTTCCACGTGTGTAATAATTCCACCTCTCCGTTTCATAGTAACTCCTACACGCACGCACGCGCGAGGTTAACGACGTGGCGCCCGACGCGACGCGTCCCCATCCCACGCGCCTGGGGCTCCACGTCGTCACTCAACCGCACGGCACACTCGAGTCGCCGATCGCGGAGTGCGAGCGCACGCGCGAGAACTCACATTTAGACATGCACGCTGCCCCGTGTTCTACCGCATCCGCGGTCGTCGTCGCCAACGCCGCGTCGCCGCATCGCCGTCATCATCAGCACCATAATCCTCGGCGATCATCGGCGCCGTCGTTGGCGCGTCATCGTCGATCGAGCACCGCAACGGCGGCGTCGGCGGTGCAGAGCAGCGAAGATGAACGTCTGACGTGGGACGAGATCGAAAAGGTTGTCAACGCCGACGTCGTACGGAGCGTCATGACGTCTCGCGTGTTGAGCATAGGCCCAGACGCGAGCGTGTTTGACGCGATGAAGTTATTGGTGGATAACCGTATTTCAGCCGTACCCGTGGTGGATGGCGATAGACAAGTGCTCGGGGTTGTGAGCGAGTATGACTTGATGGCGCGCGTGGGGAAGAAGGAGGTGACGAAATCGGTGCAGGATGACGGCATGTTTCCTCGAGTGGGCCGCTGCGACGAATACAACGGCAACGTCAAGGAGATGTGGAGTCAGTTCCATAATTTACAAGAACGCATGAGCAAGGCGAGCGGAAGTAAAGTGAGTGCGGCGATGCATGATGCGACGACGTGTGTGCCGGACATGCGTTTGGTTGACGCCACGGAATTGATGTTGCGCGATAACTTGGCGCGTCTCCCCGTGGTTGACGAGCAAGGCAGATTGGTCGGCATCCTATCTCGCGGCGACATCATGCGTCGTACGTTCCAAGCGTTCATGCTCGCGCAACAAAGTGTGAACCAGGAGGAATTCGCGCGATCCGTCATGGCGCTCGATGCGAGCGATCCCGCAATTAACACGCAAATTAACACCAACGCCGCGCTCGACGCGTTTTGCGACGCGAGTCCGGATGACGACGAATGCCGCATTTACGAAGATTAAATTCCTTATGAAGAATCACTAGTGACGTGCATGTCACGCGAAATCTTCTCTACACATTTTGTAACACAACGCATACGAGCCATGAGCGACTCACGCGCCACTTGCCGTCGCCGACGCCTATGTCTTCGAGGCGCGTCTTCATGCCCACTAAACCCATGCGCCTGGCAACCGTCCCGTCCTCACTTGACGACGTCATCGACGTTGGACATCTGACGGTGGTATCGTCTCGAAGCGGCGTAAACACGCGCACACGCGTCACATGGCGCGTGACTTGAAATCGTCCGGAAACGCCGCGAAAGCCCGTCGACAGGCTCGACGGAGCGCCAAGTTTAATCCCAAACCGGCGGCGGCGGCGTTGATTAACGTTGGGGATAAAGGGCAATACGACGACGAGTACGCGGCGAATGAGGGCGAGAACGGCGGTAAAGGGAGCGGTAAAAAACTTGGTAAGCGCAAGAAAACGGCGGGTGGTGCCGATCGCGCGGACGCCAAGTTCAGTGGGGCGAAGAAGACAAAGGCGGGTGCGAACGGCGGGGACAAGAAGAACAAACACGACGTTGAAAAGCCTCGTGAAAAGGTGGATTTTAGCCAACTCAATCGTAAGGAAGCAAAAGCTAAGAGCGATGAGCTGAAAGCGTTGCGTAAGCCGAATTTCGCACTCGTTCAAGAGTTGGCGGTGATGTGGGAACGCATGCGCGGGAAGAAGGTGTCAAAGAATGACAGACGAGAGTTGTGCGACGCAATTTATGCTAAATGCGTCGGCAAGGTTCCCGAGCTTGCCAACAATCACAAAGGCTCACGTGTGGTGCAAGCAGTGATGAAGTACGGTACTCCCGAACAGTGTGACGGCATCATGAGCGAGGTCAAGCCACAAATGAGTTTGTTGTCCAAGTCGTTGTACGGCAACTTTTTAGTGCGCAAGCTCATCGATGGTACCAATAAAAATGACCTCCCGGCGCTTATTGAATGCGTCAAGGGACAAATTTCACGATTAGCTCGTCACCCGATTGGTTCTCAGATTTTAGAAGCGCTCTATCATCCCGCGGCGGCGAAAGAAAAGCGTGGAATGGTTTTTGAGTTTTATGGTCCTGAGTACGTGCACTTCCGAGCCAGCGACGACGTGAAGACGCTTCGTGAGGCGTTATTGCTCAAACCCGTGGCTCAGCGCCAAGGTATGCTACAACACATCAATATGAGTATGATTCCCGTGCTCGAAAAGGGCTTGGTGTCGTCATCCATCATCCATCGAGTGCTGGCGGAGTACTTGGACGTGGGTGGTCCCAGCAGTAAAGCGGAAGCCGCCGGTAGCATCGCCGCGGCCGGTTTGCTGCGCATGATGCATACCAAAGATGGTGCAACGGCGGTGAATCTGATGTTATCTTATGCCGGTGCGAAGCAACGTAAAGGGGTGATTAAAGCTTTAAAAGGACAAGTGTGGAGGGTTGCTCAGGATGATTACGCGCACTGTGTCATCACGACACTTTTCGATTGCGTGGACGACACGCAGTTGTTGAGCAAAGGGATCATAAGTGAACTCAAGCAAGAGGGATTGGAAGAAGTCATCATGCACAAAAACGCTCGCCGGATAATTCTCCACTTGCTCAACCCTCGATGCACGCGATACTTTCCGCCGCATTTGCTCGAATGTGTGCCAGATCCCGCAAAGGTGAAACAAGACGCTGAGGACGCCGTCGAAGCGCTCAAGCGTGGCGGTCGGGCCGAAAAAGAGGCTAAAAAGGCATCAGGCAAAGTCAGTGACAGCGATGACGAAGACAACGACGCCGACGAAGGTGACGACGACGACGATGATGATATGGGAGTCGTAGACGATGAGTTCAATGGTGATGCCAATGATGATGATGACGACGACGACGATGATGATTTGGAAGAAGCTCCAGCCGACGGCCCTGACTTTGGTGTCGCTAAGAAGCCTGCAAATGTTCGACGAAGCGAATTGTTTAAGCAAGGTTTAGGTAAGTCGCTCATCGCGACGTGTAGTGTCAACGCAGCATCAATGCTGCGTAGTAACCTCGCGTCTGATGTGATCTTTGAAGTCGCCGCCGGTGGGAACGACGCAGTATTTGCTGAGGCCGTGGGCGACGAAACCATGGTCGAACTGTACGAAGCGATCGCTGAAGCTGTTTTGAAGTCCATGTCTTCCGAAAAAGTTGATGAAGAATCAGTTGAACCTCTGGAGCCGTTGCACACCAACTTTTTTTCGTCTCGTACGCTTCGTCGCATGGCGTTGGAAATCAAACATCCATCGTTTGTTCCGACGTTTTGGAACGGCGCCGTCAAGGATAATTTGAAGACTTGGGTCGACGGGCATGGCGCAAAAGTAGTTGCTGCATTCGTGCGTGCCGATACAGACGCGAAAACCAGAAAATCAATCAACGGAGCGGTTGGTAAATTGGTGGATGGCAATGACGTCGAAGCTTGGAGTGAAAAGTTTTTCCGAGCGGCGCCCGAATCAAAGGCGCCCGCCAAGGCCAAGACGTCTACGAAGGCAAAGACTCCGGCAAAGTCTAAGACGAAGAAATGAATCTCAGCAAGTAGCAATATATTGAATAAAATAAATCGTTTGTGCTAATGAAACTAATCATAACCAACAAGAAGGGGTGTGCATCGGTTGTACAAAGTCGGCGGTAGTCGCTCTTTCAAAGCGTCTTGCACTTGCTCGGCTTTATATCTCGCAGAGAAATGAATCAGCAGTATAGCTTCGTTTTTGAATTTGTGCGCTCTGGCGACGATATCATCGATATGCGTATGCCCAAACGACGCCGCGTCCTCTTTACTCACCGAGTCATCGACAAACGTGCACTCCATAATTAACAATTTCGCTTTTAGCGCGTCGGCGTTCGCGGGATTGTCCACCCAGTCTCCAGTCGTATCCCCTGTGAATGCAACTTCAGGAACTTCTATTTTATCCGAAATTTCTTCGCCATTATCGCGCAGTAGCTTGATTTCTTGGCCGTCTAGTCCGGCATACTTTGCCTTTAATTTGTTCTTTGTGCCATACACCAAGTATCCCTGACTCGGCACGGGATGCGTCGTCGCAAAAGGAGCAATTTCAAACAACTTACTCATCTTAAACCGTTCACCAGGAATCATCCCTATTGCACTGTGATTTAGATCACTGTCATCCAACACGCGAAGGCTCGCTATGAATGCCCCAAACGCCTCAACGCGCTCGCGCGGCAGTAAAATGGTCGGAGGCGCGAGACTCAACAAACTCCTCGTGGCCACGTACATGCCCGCCCCCCCCACGTGATCCATGTGCGTATGGCTCAAGCACATCACATCCGCGTACACGCATCGTTGTGGACACCGTCCGCTGTCAAACGCAATTTTCAGCGAGGGTAATATGATGGACGTCTCTTGACCGCCTATGGATATACCTTCAATCTTGTGTCCACCGAGGGTGTGTACGACGAAACGATCGCGATCACGTCTCGGTACAGCACCGGCGGGGTCGCTCACAGCACGAACATCATCCTTACTCATGGCGCACGTGGTGTACGTGCGGTTATCGCGCGTTCTGTATCGCTGACTTCGCCAGAGACGCCGAGTGGCGGCTTGGGAATTAGCGTAGCGTTTCGTCGACGACGACGGCGAGGAAGACGTCGACGGCGTATACGACGATGATGTATACGACGATGACGGCGTTCCACTCAGCCTGTTGTATTGGCTAAGCATGTACCGCGTCGCTCGATCGTCAGCGAGTGAGGCTTCGTTGTGAGGTGTGATAAGTTGTGTTTTGATTAGCAGTGTGTGTACGTGTCTACTGCTACGTTGGTAGGGAAAATGATAAGAATATAAATATGTTGTTGCTCCAAGCGGCACATTAGACGATATCGATGTCGATATTGTCATCAAAGCTCGTGCTATCCTTGGAGTCGTTCTCAAAATTGATGTCGCGGCTCATGGACGCCGCTTCGAGGTCAATGCCGTAGCCGATGTTCTTCCAGTCGTCGCCGGGGATTTTATCGTTCGGTGAAACTAACTGCTTGGCTGCTTTTTTGTGGTGCGTTTCTTGCCCTTCTGGGGTCAATGAACCAGCACGACGAATGGCATCAAATTGCTGAAACACCTCTTGAGCGAGTTGTCCATCAACCATTGAAAGCGCCGTGGTGGCGACTTCAGCCATCATTTCAACTTGCTTTCGCGCCTCTGCCAAAGCATGATCGGCACGGTCAACAGCCTCTGCAAGAAGCGCGGTCGATCCAACGATTTCAATAAGTTCGTTGTCGGCGTTGAGAAGCCGAATCGGGGATTTCTTGGGGTTTGCTTCCCAGTCATCTGACACTTCAATTTTCGCGACGCCATCCGTGTGGATGTTGTCAAGTGCCATTGCTTTATTGTTTCCTAATTGCCATGTGAGCGCGTGCGCTTGACCATTGAATAATGGTACAAGTAACTCTTCAGTTCTACCCCAGGATGGGAAGAATGTGGCACGTTCACCAGGGGTAGATCCCACTTGCGCCTGCGCGATGACATATTTGTACTCATAGTTGCTGCCGGTGTGGAGAGACATTGTTCCCTTCCAAATACCGCCTTTCGTATACGTCAAAATGAGACCCTTTTGGACGTTCCAATCGCACCACGTACCGACCGCAAGAATTCGCTGACCCGGCTGCGTTTCAAAAGGAATGATGAACTCCACCAAGACGGTGTGGCCTTCCGAAACCTTCCCGGACGGGTCCGCGAGAGCCTTACGTAATCCATCAAAACTCGCGTCTGACTGAGCACTGGCATTCTCGAGCGCACGTTCCAATTCACGAACGCGCGATTGCATATCCGACGTGCCCGAAGAAATCTGCGGTGATTTACCGAGGACGCGGAACTCTTCATCCAATCGTTTGCGCAATTCGTTGAGGCCTTGTACGCACGTCGCAAGTGTCTCTCTGCACGTCAGCGCCTGCTGATCTATAGCTTCGAGTTCGGAGCCGAGCATGATCGCTTCTTCTGAGCTCATATCACCAATATTATGAAGTGCTTGCAATTCAGCACTTGTTTGTTGTCTTCTTCGCAAAATAATTTCAATTCGTTGCGTCATAGTGCACGCGGTGACGAAAGCTTCGTCGGCTGCATCTGGAATGAATTGTGTCTCGTGTGAATCTAACGCGTAGTTGGGCGAATCGAAACCATCCGTGATATATTTGCTCCCGCGGGCATTCATCGAAAGCTGCATGGCGTAATCATCCGCGAGTTGTTTGGCATCAATCAACTGAGAACGCAACTTGGAATTCTCAGAAATGAGCTGCGTGGCTTGCTGATGCGCCTTTTCAAGATCCGCATCGCGAGATCGCATACGCTCCTCAATACGTAATCTCTTCGAGTTTGCTGCTTCGAGTTCTTCACGAAGCGACTCAACTTCAGCTTCCACTTGCATCTGACTTGAAGCGCCTCGCTTGAACTGCTCAAGCTGAGATTTCAATTCATCACGCTCATCCTCAAGCATAGAAATATTTGCAAGTGCGTCCAGAAGCTCGCCATTACGTTCCATCAACGTTTGTTCAAGTACTTGCTTGTCGTTTTGAAGTTCTATGAGTTTGACACGGAACTCCTCTGCACAAGTTTCGGCGTCAAGCTTGGACTTCTCCAGCACAGGTACTTGCGCAACCAGTGCTTCGAGTCGCGCTAACAAATCTGCGCGCTCACCTTCATACTCAAACTTCGCAACAGCAAACTCAGATTGGGTGATGTTCAAATCGTGCTCGCGCTCACGAAGCTGGGTCTCGATATCATTTCGAGCGCCAGAGATCGCGTCGATTTGCGCGCGCAAGTTCTGCTCCAGCTCGTCGCGAGCGCCATTCATTTCTTCAATCGTACTGCGCAAGCTGTTGTTCTCAGCTTCAAACACGACTCGCGTTTCAGCCGCAGTACTAAGCACACCCGTAAATTGTGCGTCGAGAGTGTGCAGTCGATCTTGAAGTTCACGTTTTTCTTGCGATGCTTCGTCAATCCGTCTACGTAGGCTGTTGACTTCGTCCTTAAACGCTTCCTTGCCTGAGATGATGATAGGTAATTCCTCACGCAAGCGGTTCATCTCAGCCTTCAACTCGTCACGTTCTGATTCCAACGCCGATTGAGCTTCTGCCAAGACTCTGAGTTCTTCTTCTCGGGACGTCAACGC
>WMKK01000011.1:34859-52128 GCA_012295225.1 Ostreococcus mediterraneus
TCACGAAGCTGGGTCTCGATATCATTTCGAGCGCCAGAGATCGCGTCGATTTGCGCGCGCAAGTTCTGCTCCAGCTCGTCGCGAGCGCCATTCATTTCTTCAATCGTACTGCGCAAGCTGTTGTTCTCAGCTTCAAACACGACTCGCGTTTCAGCCGCAGTACTAAGCACACCCGTAAATTGTGCGTCGAGAGTGTGCAGTCGATCTTGAAGTTCACGTTTTTCTTGCGATGCTTCGTCAATCCGTCTACGTAGGCTGTTGACTTCGTCCTTAAACGCTTCCTTGCCTGAGATGATGATAGGTAATTCCTCACGCAAGCGGTTCATCTCAGCCTTCAACTCGTCACGTTCTGATTCCAACGCCGATTGAGCTTCTGCCAAGACTCTGAGTTCTTCTTCTCGGGACGTCAACGCTGCCGACGTAACCTCAAGCGCGGCTCGCAAACTTGCAGCCTCTTCCTCAGCGCGCGCTTTGGCGAGCTCCAGGTCAGGAATGAGGGACATGACGTGCTCAAGTTCAGCAACAAGACCGTCCCGTTCACGCAATAACGCAGATTGGGTCTCAATAGTAGACGAAAGTGATCGCTGTGCCGTATCGTAAACCTCGAGAGCGTCTTGGAGCTTTCCTTGCAACTCTTCAAATTCTTCTTGCGAACGAGAAGTTGAAAACTCGATGCGCTGATTGTTGAGGTCATTCTCCAAATCATGGCAACGCTGCGTCGAGTTCAACAATTGTTCTTCGAGTGACTCTACGTGAGCGAGCAAATATGAGCGTTCGGCTTCAAAGGTTTGCTTTGCATCTCGTTTGTCTCGAGAGTTCTTGAGATTTTCTGCAAGAGCGCGGAGTTCCGCCGCAGCGGCAGATGCCTCAAGCGCGTCGTTTGCATCTTCTGCGATGCTGGCAGACAGACTTGTGATTCGCGCCTCCTTTTCTTCTAACGAAGCTTTTGTTTCGTCAAGTTCACGTCGCAAGTCTGTAATTTGTACCTTGAGGCCGTCGACTTCAGCCATGTCTCTGAGTTGCCGCATTTCTGCCTCAAATGCATCGCGTTGAGCCTCTGCTCGACTTGCCGCCTCCTGTACTTCTTGAATTTGTTGACGAAGCGTGACCTCGATTTCCTCCTTATCTGCGCGCATTGTTTCTGCGGCTACCTTGGCAGCCTTAAGTTGTTCGCGCAGCTTAATCTCAAGTTCACTTTGCTCAGCTAAATTGCTTTCTGCGTCGCGCAAGTCGCGCTCTTTTGAAGCGAGACGATCCTCAAGTAATGCACGAATGTCATCTCGCTCGCGCTGCGCATACAGAGCACGTTCTTCAGCCTGTGAAAGATTATCCCAGCTTGCATCAAGCGCAGCCGAACGCTTCGAGAGTTCGCCTTGTAATTCTTTCATGCTTGCCTTTGCACGTTCAACATCTGCCGCTCTTTCTTTCGCCTGCGCGTTCAAGCGAGAAATCTCATCGGAGAGCGTGCGCTTTTCCACCTCTGAAGACTTTAGAGTCTCAGCAACTTCAAGCAACGCATCGTTCTTTTCAGCGAGCTGCGATTGCAATGCCTGAATAATCGATTCAAGTTCGCGAGTGCGATCATCCGAGACGCTCGCCTCCAATTGTGATCGAAGCGACGTCAACTCCGCATCGCGCTCAGCAATGGTGGTTCGTAATTCCTCAACTTCTTGCTCGAAATCATCGGCAACTCGTCGCTGAGCATCCACCGTACCCTGTAAATCACTCAACTTCGAGCGCAGTTCAGCAATCGTATCTTCGTACTCTTCTTCGCGAATACGAAGTTCATCCTCTGCCTCAACGCGAGCCTCCTCAAGGCTCTTGACTTCAGCGATGGCGTACTTGATCCATTCCAGACCATTTTGATCAGCCGCGCTTTGCTCGCTGAGCATGCTATCTAAACCAGCGATCACGGACATGTTCACACTAGGCCATCTGATCGCTGGTTCTGCGTCATCGAGTTGTTCCTGAAGACTCAAAATCTCTTCCTTGAGTGCTTGAATATCTTCTTGGGAAGTCTCGCGACCGAGTGCCTCTTCCAACTTGGACTTTACGTGGCCTTCCGCGTCTTTAGATTGCGCCAATGCAGCCTCAAGTCGAGAAATCTCTCCACTCAAATCAGGAACGTCACTGGACACAGACTCAGAAACAATGGTCGCTTGCAACGTGACCATGGCGTCTTCTCGTTGAGTAATGTCTTGACCAATCCGAGCGAGTTCAGATCGCGTGGTTTCAAGCTCTGCTCGCATCAACGTCATCTCGGCTTGAAGGCGTTCGATCTCAGCCACCTTTTCTGCTTCGGAGCGTTGAATAGCTGCAATGCTTTTGGCGTCTGCCACCGTCTGCTTTTTCAACTTTTTCAACTCCCTCTTAGATTCTTTCTCAAGTGCCTTGAATTCCTTGCGCGTTTCGCTGAGCTCTTGCTTTGCCAACATTTTCGTTTCTGAAAGAAGTGACTTGGTCTCTTTTTCCTTCGATTTCAAATCTTTCAGTTGATCGGTCGATTTAGATAATCGAGTTTCAAGCTTTTTGAGTTGGCCTTCGAGTTTCTTTATCACCTTATCTCGCTTGGTGGCTTCTTTCTGCAACGCAAGCAATTCAGCCGCGACCTCTGTGCTTTTGCCCATGGCTTCATCCAGACGAGATTGGATCAGCTCGCGCTCCTGTGTCAACGCCTCCACTGTGTCATCGTCAACAGACGTCACGTTCGCGCCAGAGTCAACATCCATGTCTTTGCTATCGCCCATAACGGCCGCAAGCTCAGCCTCCAAGCTCAAAATATCCAGACGCATTCGCTCAATCAACGCAAATTGCTCGTCGCTACTGTCATCAACGGGCACCATCGAGTTCATGGCCAACTCAGATTGCTCGAGTTGACGCTGTAGATCGCTTTGAACTGCCAAAAGCTCTGTAATCTGCGCCTGAAGTTCAGATGCAGCATTCGTTGCCGAGTTCAAATCATCATCGCGTGCGCGCAATTTGCGCTCGAGCTCATCGCGGTCGAGCTTCAACGCTTCGAGATCGTGCTGCAAGTCGTCGGCGTGCGCCTCAGCCATGCCTCGTGCCTCTTCAACCGCCTTGAAGTCTTGTTCACGAGCGATGAGCTCCTTTTCAAGAGCGCTCTTGGACTCGATGGTGGCTTCAAGCTCTGCACGCAAGTGCTGCTCAAGCTCACTGTGCGTAGTCGAGAGGGAGTCGATTTGCGCCTGGTTGCGCTCCATAGATTCTCGCAAGGCGTCGTGCTTGCTTTGCTCAAGTGCGTCGAGTTGGGCAATAAGATCCTCAATGCGGGCCTTTGATGCGCTGAGATCCGCCATCAAAGTCTCGGTGGCCGCATTTCGCGTTTGCGCGGCGGTGACGTCGGAGAGAGCCACGGCGAGTTCTTGCTCCAACTGCGCGATGTCCGCCTTGGCGCGAGCCAGCAGGGCCTCCGTCGCCTCGCGATCAAAACTCTCATCAACGGGCACCATCGAGTTCATGGCCAACTCAGATTGCTCGAGTTGACGCTGTAGATCGCTTTGAACTGCCAAAAGCTCTGTAATCTGCGCCTGAAGTTCAGATGCAGCATTCGTTGCCGAGTTCAAATCATCATCGCGTGCGCGCAATTTGCGCTCGAGCTCATCGCGGTCGAGCTTCAACGCTTCGAGATCGTGCTGCAAGTCGTCGGCGTGCGCCTCAGCCATGCCTCGTGCCTCTTCAACCGCCTTGAAGTCTTGTTCACGAGCGATGAGCTCCTTTTCAAGAGCGCTCTTGGACTCGATGGTGGCTTCAAGCTCTGCACGCAAGTGCTGCTCAAGCTCACTGTGCGTAGTCGAGAGGGAGTCGATTTGCGCCTGGTTGCGCTCCATAGATTCTCGCAAGGCGTCGTGCTTGCTTTGCTCAAGTGCGTCGAGTTGGGCAATAAGATCCTCAATGCGGGCCTTTGATGCGCTGAGATCCGCCATCAAAGTCTCGGTGGCCGCATTTCGCGTTTGCGCGGCGGTGACGTCGGAGAGAGCCACGGCGAGTTCTTGCTCCAACTGCGCGATGTCCGCCTTGGCGCGAGCCAGCAGGGCCTCCGTCGCCTCGCGATCAAAACTCTCATCAACGGGCACCATCGAGTTCATCGCAATCTGGGCTCGCAATTCTGCGATTTCGTTGCTTGCGACAGTTGCGTTTTCAACAATTTCTTGTTCACGAGTGCGCAACGCTTCAATTTGCTCTCGTAAAATCTCGACGTCGTGTTCAGCTATTTCTTTAGCGTGCTCAACTTCGTGAGTTTCCATGGCGAGGCGATCGATTTCACTCGTCAACGCGCAAACCTCCAATTCCAGGGCACGCTGACATTCGATGGACGCTTCAGCCGATTTTTCACTTGCAAGAAGTTGCTCTTCAACTTTTCGTTTTTCTGCGTGCAAAATATCCAACTGAGAACGAAGGTTTCGTTCCAACTCCGTGTGCGCATCCTTGAGCTCGCTTATTTGAGCCGCGTTGCCCTCAAAGTTTATTTTCAGAGCCTCTGACTTACTTGCTTCCAGCGACTCAAGCTCTGCAACGAGTCGACTAATCTCTTCTCTGAGTTGAACGATTTCGCGTTCTTTGTCGATGACATCAAAGGAAGCAGTACTGTGCGTTTCCTGTAGCTTCTCAAGTTCGGCGCGGGTAGACGAGAGCTCCGTCTCCAGAAGCTTCAAATCCTTCGCAGCTGCAGCTTCTAAATCTCGAGCGATGAGTAAATCGTTTCGGAGGTTCTCGTGCTCTTCGATTGAAACATTCGAGACAGACGCTTGCAATTCGGAAACCTTTTGCGCCAACGCTTCGATATTGTTCTCCATCATCGCAACGTTTTCAATAGCCTTGTCGCGCGTCGTCGTTAAAGTAGAGATTTCTTCCTGAAGCTTTGTGATTTCTAATCGAAGCTCATCGTTCGACGCATCACTTACCTTGAGTATACCCTCAACTTCTATTACGCGTGCTTTGGCGGATTCAAGTGCGCGATCGCGCTCCTCAACATCGAACTGAAGAGTTTCGACAGTATCTCTGAGCGCAAAAGCGTTTTCAACCATGGATTGCAGCTGGACTAATTCAGCATCACGTTCACTCATCTTTTGACGCATATTCTCGGCCTGCGCTTGGCTTAGAGCACCTTCGCCTTCCAAACTAGCCAACTTTTCTTGAAATTTGGATTCGATCAGGGTAATGTGCTCATCTTTTGATGAAATCTGCGCGCGGAGTGCGGCTTCGACTTCGTTCGCTAAAGTTTCACGCGCACTCAACATGTCCTTTGTGCTGTTCAACTCGGCACGAATTTCGTCCACTAATGCGCCTGCGATGCTTTGAGAAGCTTCGATTTGTTCCTCGCGTTCTTTTAGTTGTGCCTGCAGAGCATCCAACTCGTCTTGTTTTGCGTTCAATGCATTGATTGCTTTGTCAGCGCTGTCATCAAGCATCGGATCAAAAACCGTCTCAGAGAGGAGCTTCTCGCGATTTTTTAACGCCGACCGTATCTCTTTCAATTGCTTCTTAAGTGAGAGTACAACCTCCGAGTCGTTTGAAGCGTTGTCCAGCTGTTCTTTCAAAGCCATAACTTCTGACGTCGCGGCTTGGTTGGCCGTGGCTAAATTCTCCAATCGCATCGCATTCGACGACAACTCCTCTTCAAGTGAAGACTTCTGCGACACTGCAGTATCTAGCATCATCTTTAACTCTTGAGATTTTGCATTTAATAGTTCAATCTCGTGTTCGTGGTCTTCTTGAAGTTCACGGAACTGGCGTTCTTTCGCCGCCAATCGCCCTTCAAGCAACACGCGAATATCATCGCGCTCTTGTTCTACGTGTCTTATGCGCTCATCAGCAGAGGCCACGTTGTCCCAGCTCGAGTTCAACGCAGCACTTCGTTTAGCGAGTTCGAGTTTGAGTTGCTCGATTGTAATCTTAGCACGTTCAACTTCGTCCGTCCGTGAGCGCACCTCATTTCTGAGTTCATCGATGGAGGCACTCGAAGTCTGACTTTCTTGCGTCTCGGTGGGTCGCATGATTGACTCCTCCCGATACTTCTCCAATGTAGAAAGCTGTGTTTTGATCTCCGCTTCGTGTGCCTTTTGCAAGTCAACGAGCTGCATTTCGAGATCCTGTGCTCGGAATTCAGCCTCATTTAATGCAATCTGTTTTTCGCGAAGCGCGGCCTCGGCGTCGCTTACGAGCTGCTCACGCTCCTCCAATCTAATACCATACTGCGCCAATTCGTCCATTATTTCCGCTTGTGCATCCATGGAGGCTTGATCGTGCGCACGTAATTCAACTAGTTCAGCTTTCAAACGCTCGATTTCGGCGGTTAGCTCCTCTTTCGAATCTTCGGCAGATTTGAGAGCTAACACTGCACTGTCTTCAGCCATGCGAATGGAGTGAATTTCACCATCCTTGGCCTTGAGATCACGCTCGAGCTCGCTCACTCGCTCACTAACCGCTAATGCTTCTTCTACAGTTTTCATTTCTTGCATGCGGGCTTGCGACTCAGCCTCCAGTGCGGCGAGTTGGGCTTTCATTTCAACTGCGTGCTGCTCTCGCAAGTCGGCCATCTGTGCCTCTAAGTCTTGCGCGCGCGCTTGCGCTTCCTGCAAAGCATTTTTCTTCTCGCGAAGTTCGTCTTCGGCGTCACCCAAAAGTTGATCGCGTTCTTTCAGTTGCGTAGATAGCTTAGATTCAACCTCTGCTGCTGCCTGCGCGCGAAGATCACGCATATTACCCTCTAAGCGCGTCACCTCGGCGCTCAATCGCCTCTTTTCATTCTCCGTAGAATTGAGAGCCTTAGCGGCGCGTTCTTCAGCAGCGCGAATGGAGTCAATTTCAGCATCTTTTGCCTTGAGCAAACGTTCAAGCTCCGTGGCTCGATCGCTGAACTTCAACAGCGCACTTCCCTTTGACGCAGCCATCTCCTCAGCCAATTTGACTTTCGCTCGCAAGGTGTCTAAAACGAGCAAGTCTGCGTTCATTTTTGAAGATTTCTTCAGCTCATTCTGGAGACGAGTATTCACGTCTGCAAGCTCCAGCTTCATTGATTCGAAAGTTTTAGCCGACATAGCGAGCTCGGATTCTTTAGACTGCATTTCGCGACGCAAGGTTGATTCTTTCTCGGTGAGAACACGGCTCACTTCATCTTGAGATGCCTGCAAGCGCGATTGAATATCGCGGACGTTCTCTTCTAAAGCAGTTTTCGCTGCATTGACATCCAATAACTCTGCGGACTGCGCAGACAACTGATCTAAACTAATCTCCAATTTTTGCATCGCGACGGATAGCTCTGACTGAAGTTTTGCCTCGTTGCCACGCGCTTGTTGCAATTCGGCATTTGCCGCCTTAGCGTTTGTTTCCGCATCAAGCGTGAGTTGCGCAATCTCATTGTTTAGTGCGCTAATTGCAGCTTCGCGCTCGGCCCGTGCCGTTTCAAGCTCAGCGCTCGAGCGTTCGGCTCGCTTCAAAGCGGACTTCATTTCACTCTCAAGAGTAACTAAGCGACCTCGGAGTTTTGCGGAATCAGCTTTCACGCGTACGAGCGCCAACGCGTCAGCTTCGGAAGTATTCCTCAATCCATCGAGCTCAGATTGAATGCGCTCGACGACTTGAGCGTGTTCCATGGTCTCAGATTCAGCCAAAGATCGAATGTATTCGAGATCTTTACCGAGGACATCGAGTTGTTTGCGCAATGCTTGGCCCTCAGCCGTACTCTCGAGTCCTTGCGCCATCAAATCTTTAATCTGTTTCTCTTTCTCACGAATCTTGCGCTGCGAAACCGCTAATTGCTTCTGCGACCCATCGAATTTTTTCTTCAATCGTTTGTACTGAGGCTGACTCGTGATGCTTTCTAATTCCTTCGCACGTTGAGTAATAGCGCGCTCGAGCAGCGATGCGGTCGCCGCTTCTTTCGCAAAATCAGCTGCAATGGATTTCGTTTTGTCAAACACCTTCGCGCCAGACTGAACGATACTGTTGAACCATTGCGACGAGGAAATTTCGTCACGAAGTTCTCTTACGAGCAACTCGCTCTGTTCAAGCTGCAAGGTTTGCTGTTCGATCGTTGATGTCTGCGTCGCCACCAAATCTGCATTCGCTCGCAATCGGTCTTCAATGCGCTTGATGAGATCAGACGCCTCGCTCGCGCCTTGCTTCTCGGATGAAGCCTCGATGTCTTGCAATGTAAACATGGTTTCAATGTCTGCAATGAGTGCATCGCGGGTCTCAGAATAATTTCTCAAGTCTTCAAGCATGGTGTTGACTTCTTCGACGCGTCCGCGAACTGCACGCAATTCGCTCTCAAGCGCCTTGGACCCAGACTCGCTCGCTGATAGCTTCGAGGTCAGTTCCGCGATCATCGCGAAGCGTTCATCGAGTTCTGCTTGCTTGGCAACAAGATCGGTTTCGGCTTGCATCAACTTAGATTTGGTGCTTTCCATCGCTTCATACGCCGCAGTCTCCTTGCTCTTGAGATTGGCAATTTCGCGTTCGCGTTCTTCAATCACGCGCTGATATTCGGCGCTCGCTTGCGTCTTTTCGGCCATCTTTGCATTCAGGACATCCATTTCTTGACGAATGTCATCCATGGTGGATTTCAGCGTGCTAATTTCCTCCTGAGCGCTCTCGGCGAGTTCTGCGCGCTGTGATTCAAGCGCAGCCTGCGCTTCTGTGATTTGCGCTCGAAGTGTTCGTTCGACGTCGCTCGACTCCTTATCTTTCTGCATAGAGGACATTCTCAACGTCTGATACTCTTCAGTAAGACGTCGCACTTCGTTTTGCAATTCTTCTCGAGAGCCAATGTCATCGCCTTCAGTTGCCGACAGCGCCTCTTCAAGTTTCGCTGATTTCTCGCGAAACTCGCTCTCCAACGCATCCCGCCGAGCGTTAATTTGCTCGACGTTAGCGTTTGCCTCGGACAATTGCTCAGAAAGCGTCTTCAAATTTTGTTGCAGAGCTTCAGTTTCAGATTCGAGGCGTTTGATTGCCGCGCTATCGCTCTCGCTCTTCTCCTGTGCGCTCTTCAACTGCGCCAAAAGTTCCATCTTGGCTTTCAACGCGTCATCCACCGCTCGCGTCGCCGTGTGAAGTTCAGCTACGGATGCTTCAAGCTCAACTTCGAGTTTGATGCGCTCGGCACTCCACTGCTCCTTGGCCACGCGCTCAGCCTCTCGAACGCGCTGAATCTCGCTCGTGAGTTCTTCCACGCGCCGCTCGAGCATGGCGCGCTCGTCGTCTCCGTTCGCAGCGTCTGACTCAGTTCGTTGCACATCAATCAACGATTGTTCGAGCGCGTCAATTTCAGCTCGCAATTCAGAAATACGCGCCGAACTCGTTCGCTCGACAGCGTCTAATGAATCCTGAAGCTCGACGATGGTGTGAATCTGCGAACTCACCAGCCGTAAGCCCCACACTGCGCGCTGGTCGATGAGCTCCTTCACGCGGACGTCATCGTTCGTCGCCGCTGCGCCAGATCGAAGCGTTTCAATAGCCATGTCTAATCGGGACACCGCGGCGGCGGCGCGAATGGATTCCATCCATCGCTCTAAATCATTCTCATACGACGTCTGTGCGCGGTGGAAATCCGCCCGCGATGACGATGCGCGGCGTAATTCCGTTTCCAACGCATCAATATCTTCTCGCACGCGCAGAATCGCCGACACATCGGTTGCGCTGCTATTACTCTCCATATAAGCCAACGTCGCTCGGCGTTGCGCCAAGACGCGTTCTAATTCGCTCTCGAGAGACGCGCCAACGTTCAACGCCACATTAATCTCCGTAGTTGTAATGGATTTCATATCCATGCTTACCATGGACCCTTCCCGACGCGCATACGTTCGCTTGCGCGTGCGGCGGCGACGACGCGTTACAGGCGTCACAGTGTCTAACTCGTCCTTTGGTGCCGTAATGTTAACATCTGGTTTGATGGTGTACGTAAACGCTGGAGCGTACACGACGCGTCGTGGCGGCGGCTCAGCAATCACATGCATCGGCGTCGTTTCAACCACGTACGACACCCCGCCCGTGGCCCAAGTGCGTCTCAGGACCTCTTCCGCCGCGCCGATTGCGGTGAGACGTTTACCGCCAATCACAAAGCCTGTCGACCGGGATGCCATGGCGCGCGTCGCCGCCCCGACAAGGATGGCGACGAGCGAGCTCGAGACGAGCGCCGCCAGAAAACTCCCACGCAAAACGAAAAATACCGCCGCCCAGGACGCCGTACCTAACGCTACACTCCATGTCTTATTCCACGACGACTCGCGCACGATGGCTAACCGTTCGCTCACGTCCTCGTGTTGTCGAGCGATGACATCCACAGCAAAGACGCCGCACAGAGGCGACGCGATCGCCGCAAAGACACACATCAACGTATGCGCCATCATTCGCGTCTCTACGCGCGCAAGCGCGCCAGTAACGACAACAACGAGTGCCAAAACCATAGTGAGCATCGAAAACCGCCTTGATGCAACGTCAACGTCGGTATACGCCCGGTGATTCCACCGGGCGACGTACAACATCCAATACGCCGCCATCGTGCTCGCAAACGCCACGACCAATCGCGCATTCACCGACATCCCTGGCACGAACACGCTTGCAATTGTCATCGACGCATCACCGACGAGCACGAGCGTCGCCGCCCGCACCGCATCCTTAACAACATCGTACACCACGGCGTTTGAGCTCGAGCTCGTCGCTCCACCAGAGACGCGCTTCGCCCCTTCGCCCACCGCCCCGTCCTCATCGCGCGCTGCTTCACGCCTCATCGACATCGACAACGGATTAAACTTCAACACTGGCGCCGACGCGCTGTCGCCCTCGCCCTCAGTGTCGTCCGCAGCGTCAGCTTCATCATCATCCGTCGCCTTGGCTCGCCCGACGCCGACGCCGCCTCGCCGTCTCATCGTCGTCCCTATCACTCGCACCGTCGCTCGGTGCGCCCCGTGCGTCGACGCCGTCGTCGACGACACCACCCTCGCCGTTCTCACGCCACAGACGCGCGCATCCCTCGCGTACGCGCGCGATGCGCCGGGACTAATCATTTTAATCATCCTCCCTATCCAGCGCCAGAGATCGCGATCGACGTCACGACACCGCGCACGACGCGTGCGCTGGCCCCGTCACGGCGTGCGAACGATCGTTCGGTGCGATGCACGTGGACGATTGATCACCGCACGCGCGCGCGCCGGCTGACTGCGCGTCGTCGCGCACTGCGACGGACGCGTCGGCGTTTGGAGGGCGACGTCTCGCGAGATGTCCAACTGACCGCATGTGGCGCATTCGCAGACGTCAGTCGCGGGCTCTGAGTGGAGCGCCGCGGAAAACGTGGTGGCGATGGAGTTTAATGGAGTTTAATCGCGCGACGTATTGTATTCGCACGGGCTATGCGGGCTATGAGTGCGTAAATTGTTTCGGTTGGGACGGGTTGTCGGCGCGCGCTCGGCCGAAACGGAACGCGGCGCGACGGCGGGCGTTGACAGCCGCCGCTGCCGCCTGTACGGCGGAAGGCGCGGCGTCCGACACGGCGGCGACGTTTTCGTGCTCGATGTCTTCGACTTTTTCAATGATGTCTTCGAAGTTTTGCTTTTCACATTGGTCGTCGGCGACTGACTCTGACAACGCATCCGTCGCCGAGCCTGATAAAGCGAGAATCTTCGCGCGCTTGACCAGGGCAATCATTAATAAAAAGTTAGCCCGATCGAACGGGATGTCATCATCCACGGATGCGGCGACGGCGAAGACGCGTCGGACAAAGATTTCGCTCGCGCGTATGTTCACCGCACGCATCCTGTCGAGGAGGATATCCGCGGTGAAGTTGTCTTCATAATCCCCGGCGACCAAGTCATACACCTTGTGCGCGGCGTTGATTTCGAACCTAGACAATTCAAAATGCCGAGCAATTTTGCGCGTACGCTCGCTGATGCGCACGCGGATGGTGATGCTTTCTTTAGCGTTTTGTACGCTCGTGATGACGATACCTATCAACGCGGAAATTAAAACCATAGCACCGACGATGATAAAGCTTGAAAAGAAGAACAATGCCGCTACTTTAGCCTCAGCAGGTTCTATGCACGGGTTTGATACAACGGACGTATCTGTACCGTCGTATGCAGAGTCTATGACGTTGGCGTAGTATACGCCATTGTCATACTCACCGTACTCGTTAACGTTGCAACCGCTGGCGTTTATGTCGTACAGTGGCATCCAATCATCTAGAATAGCCAATTGAAGTAACGTTAGCATCGCTCGACCAAGGCTACCGAAATGGAACGGGTCGTTCTTGGCAAATAAGCCTACACCGGCGACGCCGTACGCGAAAAAGAGCAAAAACATGAGGAACACGACGTACAATAACGCTCCCATACTACCAGCCAATGACAAAAGCACGATTTGCAGTGGCTTGACGACCCGAACAAATCGAAATAGTAATAACAAGCGCAACAACCGCATCGCCGGCGCGGCAGGTGTGAGGTCGTTCGGAATTAAACCTATGACCACGATGAACGTGTCGTAGACATGCCACCACCGGTCGTGACCAGTATAAAATGACACGTGCTTGTCCAATTTAGCAAAAAACTTAAGCAAGAGTTCAATTCCATAGCATGTAAGGAACGCCTTTTCCAATGCATTAGCCCATACAGGTTCCTCGCTGAAACTCGCGGTAAAACCAGAGATGACACCAGCAGTCACGATTATCGCACCGATGCCAAATTCAAACTCTCGGCTGTTCACGAAGTGTTGAAGTTGCAATTGAATCTTGTGCCATTTGTGCATCGCTTTTACCCTCACATTGTCGTCTTCTTCCGGCTCATCTACTGCAAATCCAGATAGCAAACGCAAATGATTCGTCAACGATTCGTACTCGGCGCCATAAAGTTTTGATGGTATTTTGTCAGCGTCACTCCACAAGTCCTTTGTACGCAACGCAAGCTGCATCTTGCACTGGAACCTCCTCTCTGCTCGCGTCGAAACGACAGTTTCTTCCATCTCCTGAGAAATCACCCCGATGAACAGGTTTAGCATGATATGAGCGAGGATAAAAAGTAACGAGACGATGTACGCCACTGAGAAAAATGGTCGCGCTGTTGAATCCGTACACCATCCTTCATCGGCTGCTGAATCGTACCCGTACTCACTACACCCGTAATAGTTGATATAAATTATTGTCAGCCAATCAGTATCCGCGGTAGTCAGCTGGATCACGGTCCGTAGTCCATAGCCCAAGTCTTGAAAGTGGCGCGGGTCGTTGTCCTTGAACAACATGACTCCCATCACGGTGTAGACGTAGATGACCATGCCGGTCAATACCAGAATCCAAAACATATTAGCGACTCCACGGTAAATGCTCTGCAATAAGTGGTTAATATCCGGTACTCGCCTGAACACGAGGATCATTCGAACCAACCGAAAACTGTGCACGGCGTGCTTCGAGATGGTTGACTTGTTGTACCTCACGTTGACGTCGAGAGCCGTCAAGAAAAAGTCAATGCAATTCATGCGGCTCATAAAATAATAATGTGGTCTAAACAACACGAGCTTGGTTGAACCGTCGTCCTGGTCAACCGTAAGCCCGCTAGACATAATTTTCATTGCGCACTCCACGACAAAACACCACGTCAACACGAGAAAATTATAGTATATAAAGTCTTCGCCACGAAACTCCGACGGTTTAACTGTCGCCAGAAAACTCATCAGCGCCACGTCAAATATACACGCCATGTAAAAATACTGGAACGCGCGCGTCTGTACGAGGTTGTGCATCGCGCTCGTCGCCTTCGCCAACGCCGTTCCAGAGTGCTTAAGAACGTCCTTGGTCTCGCGCTTCGCTCGCAACGCTCGTATATTCAGCCTTCGTCGCGAGCTCTCCACCATGCGATGAAACGCACGTTCGACGTGCTCGAGGTGACGACTCGTCGTTGAACTCGTCGCCTCGTCGGTGTAGTCTCCCCGCGGACTAAACATTTCGGACGTCATGTTGAAGTTAATCAATCGACGACGACGCACGCACGAGGACGACGACAAAGACGACGACAACTAAGATGACGTATAACGTGCTCACTACGCTATCCCCTTCGCGCGCTTTGTCTCACTCTCGCGCGTGCGTGCGAACTGTGACGTTTCCACGTTTTCGTTGACGGTTAGAGTCGTTTTTTGCTCTTTCTCGTCCACGCATCGTCGCTCGCGTCGATGCCTTCTGCTCAAGTCCTACCGGTAGACGAATGAATATATATTTATCAAATCAATCACCACGAGCGGTGGTGCTAAGTTCCTAGCGCTATTTCGCGCGCCTGGTCGACGTCCCGACTACGACGTCGTCCCGTCGTCCCGGTTCACGTGAAACTTACGAGCGGCGCTCTCTCTATTCGCGAGCATGGCGTCCACAGCGGACGTGTCCCCAACCGGCGGCACCGCACGCGTGTATTGCCGCGTCTTTTCATCGCCATGGCTGCCGTTGTCGTCGAAAAAATCCAACATGTCCAACAACACGTCGGGCGACTCGCGGACGCGTCGCTTCGCTTCGACAGCGCCGTATTCACCCTCAAGCTCCACCCGTGCCGCGCGCACGGCATCCACGTCGCACAACAGTAACCCAGGCGCAAGATTCAACACGCGCCCGGTTATTTCCGGCACCGCACGCTTCAAACGAACCACCGCGCGCGTCGCGTCCTCCGCCGTCAGCGTCAACACGCGCGGCTCCCTCGCGCACACCACCGCCACGTCCACGCCCGTAGATTCTAGATCAAACACTCGCACGAGCGCGCGCACGCGTGACTCCACGAACGCTGCGTCGCGCGGCCACGCCCCGCGCGCGCTCGCGGTGACGAGCGCGCGGCAGTTCGCACTTCCGGTCCAGAGGCGCCAAAAGCGTTCAATCTGTCGCTCGGATTCCGGCACCCCGTGCTCGCCGTCACCCGCGCTGCGACGCCGAACGACCGCGGCTCCCGCGCGTCCGACACTCGCGTCACGCGTCGTCGCCGTCGTCGTCGCCATGGAGGACGATGCGACGCGCGTCGTCGTCGTCATGGCGGGCGAACGTCACTGAGTGACGCGCGCTGTGTCCATGTCAAACGCAAAGAAACCGGCGCGCGTCAAGGAGATTGACGCCGACTTCGAAGAGGACATCGAGCGGGAAGACGTGTGTGGGTTCTTTTACTCGGTGATATGCGGCGACGCGCAGTGCACGCGCGATTGGTGGTGCGCGAAAGGTTCAATATGCGCGCGAGTTCGAGACACGGTGTTGTGCTGCGACGCATTGGTGCGCGTATTTTGGACGTCTGCCGAGCGCGAGGTGGCGAAATACACGGATGAGCTCGAGAGGAAGGAGTTTTTAGGAACGCTGACGGATGACGAGCGGCGTGCGTTGAAGAGGCGACGAGAGGAGGCGTTAAAGTATGTGCGCGCGAGGGCGTTTGCGGAGGCGCCGCGGGCGCAGCTCGTGAGCCGACGAACGGATTTCTTGGCGAAATCCGCGATGAGTGCGAGCATGCGGCCGCAAAGCATGCGCATGCATGATGGTCGTGGTCAGTTTGTGAACCGCCACGATGACCACGCGCCAGCTGAGGTGTCGGATGAGTATTCAGACGACGACGACGACGACGACGACAGTTATTGGAGCGACGAATATTCGGATGGCTACGACGATATCGAGCGCGAGTTTCAGGAGAATCAGCGCCAGCACGCTGCGGCACCGAAAAATTGGAACGAGAAACTCATCGTTGGGCGAGATTTGGCGTTCGCTGGCGAGGGTGAACTCGGAGACGGGTTGCGTCGGTGGGAGGATTACATTGCCGCAGCGCGCGTGGCGGATGGATTACTGGAAATCAAAATCGACACACAATTAGAAGCGTTTGAACGCGAACTCGAGGCGAAACTTGAAGACATGCGCGTGCAAGGCATACGTGCGAAATGGAGCGACCTCGATATGCGCATTCGTCGCACGGCACTCATCGCCGAACACGACGCGCGCGTCAATGAAATTCTAGAACGCGAGCGCGCGTTGCGGGGAAAAACAACCAAGCGCGAAAAGCTCGCGAGTCTCGACGCGACGAAGCGCGCTAAATTATTGCGTATTTGGCAGCAACACGCCGACGCCGCGCGCGACGTCGGTGGGTGATTTTAGCTTAGCACAGTAGCAAATAGAATATGTACGATGCGAACGTAGTTCGTAGCCAACCTCACACTGTGCCTCGCGCGACACGGGACATGTCTCGAGGTGGCGTCACGCAAAGCACGCGAGATGCCATGGCGCGCGCCACGGGCACCAACGCCACTGTAGTCGCCACCGAGCCCGTGGCGCCGAAAGAGCCCGCGAAATCGACGCGACGTCGACGAAATACGCGCCTCAACCTCAGCGGGTTGGGCGGCGGCGTGTGGTTTCTCAAACCAAAGTTTCGGTTCGCCGCGTTTGGCTTCGCGGGTGGATTCGCGTGCGCGATGTGGTTTACTGAACACGTGGTAAAGTCGCGCATCGCGGACGCCACGCGGGCGTATGAAGCGAAGCGTGAGGCGGCGAGACGCATAAAGCGCGAGCGCGCCGAGGCGGCAAAGCGTTCGGGGCCAATCATAGAGATACTAGACGACGACTACGAGGATGGCGACCCGACGAAGATTTCCGACGTTGGCACGAGTGCGGAGGAGTATAAGATGGTTTTAGTCGCGCGCACGGATGTGCCGATGTCGGGAGGAAAGTTGGGCGCGCAGTGCGCGCACGCGGCGGTGGGCGTCGTTTCGCAGTTGTTTGCGGACAGTCACGCGATGCTCGTTGGCCGCTGGGAAGCCGATGGATCAAAGAAAGTCACCCTCGGCGTGGGATCAAAAAGTAAATTAGAGGGAATCATGGCGGAAGCGAAAAGAAATCGATTGCCGCACTATTTGGTTGTCGACGCCGGGCGAACAGAGGTCGATCCCGGCACGACTACCGTGCTCGCCATCGGTCCGGGACCAGCGAGTGCCATTGACGCTGTGACGGGAAGTTTACGCTTGTATTAGAAACCGATGATGCAAAAGAAATACCAACGTTGGTACAATTCATTTACTGTACGTGTTTTATCACAACAACTCGTCAAAAACGACTTATTATCAAAAAAGTGAAGAGTATTAAAAGTGAAAATATACAGTACTCGTCACGTCCGCTACCAACATCAAGTCGGTACTGGCTTGCGCAACAGGATGCGTAAAACAAGGCACATAATTTAACCAAACCTACGATAGTATATGGATTTGAGTCCGTAGCCTTTGTCCCCGGGTCCCGTAACAAGATTCATGTTCGTCCTTGCGTTCCACT
>WMKK01000011.1:53026-168810 GCA_012295225.1 Ostreococcus mediterraneus
TATACACCACTTCTGCGAAGGGCGATGTACTGCGTCTCGCCTGCGGCTGAACTCAATACGTAAATAGACTGTTTGTCCACATTTTGATCTGAACCGATATACAAGCCCGTCCACGTAACATCCAGTGGTTGAACATCATCCGCAGTTGCACATGAAACTGAGGAAGTCTCTTCTAGAAAACTTGAACCACGCTGACAAACTGGATTGTCCATAAAATTGTTTTGCAAGCTCTCAAGCGATGACGGAAAATCGGGTGGAGTCGGCGTGGGCGCCGACGGCGTGAATTGGCACGATTCTTCACATCCAGTAGCGTTAACGCCACTTTTTGCTGAAGAACATGCGTGGAAGAGTTCCGAAACGTACCAGTCGCCTTCGCTGCTGTATACCTTGTTGATAAGCGGAGTGAAATCTGCAATCAGTACCGCTGGGTCAGCTTGCAAGCCGTCGGAAGACGCATCCTCACTCCCAGCGAGTGGTTCTGCATCCAGTATCGGAAGCGGTTTGAGATAGACTCCAGCAGCAACTTCGGTTTTAGGAATTTGCAAATACCCGCCCATGCCCGCGAGACTCCTGTTGCATGCATTCCTCGTCGATGTCTTGTAGTCCCAATCGGTCCACATGGCGCGGAGTGTTTCGGGACCGACAAAGCACGTGTTGTTCTCAGACGACTGCTTTTGAGCAAAGACGTCGACGCCGATGTACACATCTTGACGTGCGGAAGCTTGAACGCCGGCACATATGGGACCAGTGCACAACGCAAAGTATGCCTTGGGCACCTGCGATACGACGCCGACTTGTAAACCAGAGACAATGTACCCGGTGTTGGTGTTTTTCACCGTGACCTCAGGCAGACTGAACGTTATCATTGGCTTCTTACCGAGCTTAAGTGTGATCGGATACGAGATGCCGACGTCGAACTCAAAATGTCCAGCGACTTCTGCCCGGAAAAAGTACGGCAAAGCGAGCTCGGCCTCCATGTCGATCGCGACGGACAAAGCAGGAAATATTGGAATCACCTTTACTTGCGATACCGAGCTGTCGTCGACATCTAAAAAGTCTTTGAGAATGTCCCCCTCCTTGAAGAGTGTGTGCGAGACGTCCAAACCCATCTTAATCCCAAACGTTAGCGTCGTCGTTGTTGAAAACTCCACATCTCCCATCTTTGATAATGCCTTCTGAAGATCTTCCTGGAATTCCTTAAGAACGCCTTGGAATGTCTTGGGAGAGCCGAGACGCGGCGTTTCACTGTACGATACTGAACGTATTTCTCTCGAAGCTTCACCAAGTCGAGCGATGAAAGGTTGAGAAAAACCTTCTGGATGATGAAAAATCTCGTGAAGCGCTGCGACTTCGCTGAAGAAAACTGCTTCACTCTTCTCAAGTCGCTGCCTCAGTTCCGCGTGCTGCTTAAGAATATCGCTTTTTTGAGCACTGCTGAGGCTGAGTAATTTCCGTCCAGCATTGAAGCCAAACGTGTTACCCAGTTCTTTCACGTTTTGAATAATTGGAGGAATTCCCGACTCATCAAGAAGGACTTTGAACATCGCTTGAAACATATCTCCAAAAGCTTTCACGAGACCGACTGCGACGGCAGTGGGGACGTTGAATTTGTTCAACTTCTGGCACAGTTCAAAATAGAATTCAGGAAACTTGATCGTGAGGCTATTCGGAGCGCTCGAGTCCGAGGCGAACTTCTCAGGCCACGGCATGAGAGGCATCGGTTGCTCGTAATCCTCAAACACACTGAGCGATATCGTGTGGCAAGCCCCGGAGCCAGATGGTCCACCAAGATGCGCCTGCGAGTTGTTGTCACGCACAGTCGTGAGTTCTTCACCGCGAAAGGCTCGATGTAATTCGTCACGAAGATTGCTGAGGAGTTTGCTCTTGTTCGCCGCGCGCTCGTTCTCGGCTTTCCCAAGCGAAGCTGAGCTGCTGGCAGAGAACATCCCTTGAAAGAGTCCTTCGAAAGACTTGCTTACGATTTCCACCAGTCGGTCTGCATCTAAGTCGAGCAAACCGCCCCAAATCGATGCGACCAGCGATTCGAGCTTGTTCTCGAGTCCGTTTGCAACGCTCTCGAGCGCATTTTGTGCTTGGTGAATTATGTTCTCAATCGCACCGGGAAGTATATTCAAATCGTCCACCGCTTGAATGGTCGTCGCGCTTGCCAACTGCTGAATGGCATTGACGGCATTCATGGCGTCAGATACGGCGTTCTTCAACGTCGACGAGATGAGTGGCGAGTTTTTCACGCTCTCGAGCGTCGTCAAGCTCGACAAACGATTCTTCACCGCATCGTCCGCCGCTTGAACGCCCGTCCTTGCCAAGGTATCCACAGCACTTATGGCGTCAGATAAGGCGCTCTTCAACGTCGACGAGATGAGTGGCGAGTTTTTCGCGCTCGCGAGCGTCGTCATGCTCGACAAACCATTCTTATACGAGGTCAATTGATCCTGAAGCCAGGTAACATCATTCGTCAACGAGGCCACTTGCTTCTTATAGTCATTCACTTCGTTTGCGAGGTTGTTAAAACTGTTCCTCCAACATCTATAGCTGTAGCGGCACCCGCCGAGCGCGGCCACCTCCTCGCGAGCGTCTCCACCGTACACCCCGCGCGTCTCCGATCCCGTCCCCGTCGGCGTAGACGTCAACGACAACGCGCGTTCGCGACTTCCGAGCGCATACCCGCGTCCATGTCCCACGCGCACGCCGAACATCGCACACATCGTCGCCACGACGAGCGCGATCATCGTCATCGCCATCGCGCGTCGGCGCCCGCCCGCGATCGGCGCATTCGAATCCTCGACGTCGTCGTCCGCGCGTGTCGCGCCGTAGCGCGCGCGACGGGCGTTGTCGCGCGCGAACTCGACGTCTGATTCTCTCATCGCGTCGTCGTCGTCGTCGTCGTCGTCGTCGTCGTCGTCGTCGTCGTCGTCGTCGTCGTCGCCGTCGTCGTCGAGTGCGGCTTCGCGGCAACCAACCAACCCGTGTCGGAAAATATTCGGTCCAACCAAAAAGGGTGTTGGACATGCCATATATATCGATCGTGTATCCACGTACGATATTTGTGATGGTTGGGGCGAACGGCGACGACGCGAGTGGTGGTGTGTTTTACAATGTGATGTTATTTCGTACTCTACGCAAAGTTGTCTTGTCTATCGACGTTGTCGACGTTTGTTTCATCGGGTTTCGTGGCTTCCATGGAGGCGAAATCGATAAAGTGCGTCGAACGGTGACTTTCGTGGTAAAATTCTTTCGGGTTGGCGAGCTTCAACGCGTACTTCATACCCGCGCTATGCTTGACGCCCATAAAGTTGTAGTTCCAGCTTCCGCCGTCGGGGACCATGTAGTAGCCCAGGAAACGGTCTGATAATAACATTTGTACCTTTTCGTAATGCGTCGCGGCGTACCCTTGAGGATTTGAGCTGCTCATATCCTTGTTGTGTCGCCCCCATTCGTAACCGGCTGGGGTGATTTTGTACGACGTGAGCGAACAAGAACCCGGGGTGAATGAGCACGTCAAAATGATGCACTTTTCGCCATCCCAAGAGCTGTTTTGTTCCAAAATCTTGGCGTGCTGCGTGACATCTTGGGGTTGTAGTTGCGGACTTTCGTTTGGTTGGGTGTGAATCCAACCGAGTGGCTCGAGGTCGCTCAAGTAGTCGTGTTCCGGAAGCGTCGACGGCAAGTTAACCGCGCTGTGGTTACCCCATTGCGGCGGCATGACGACGCACCGAATCTCCTTGACTTGAGGATTGTCGGGCGGCGATACGCCGTACATGTAACCAGCAATTTGCGTTCGTAAGTCGGCAACGGTGATAAACTTCTTTAACACGTTCTTGGGCATGATGTACGTGTAGCCAGTCTCCTTCAAATCGTCGCTGTTGACGTAGATGTGATTCACGCGCAAGTGCAAGTTGGTGGCGCTGATGGCTCGAATACGCCAATCCGTCTTGCTGCCAAACGTCGCTTGTTCGTACGGACTCGTCGTGGTAACGATGAGCTCATCCCCGTGCACATTCGTCGTCTTCGTTGTAACAGCAATTTGTTGGTTGGCGTCTTGTCCGCGCTTTTCAATTTCGGCGATTTCTTGTCGTTGAAGAGAAGGCGGAGTGATTTCGGCACCGAGAATGATGTCGCGGACTTCGCTTTGAGTTAACGCAGAGACGTTAACGTTGTTTTTCGCAGAGTAGTCGGCGAGAATCAAATCCTTGAGCGCAATTTCAACCTTGATCCATTGCTCATCCGTCAAGTCTGGCCAGACGTGATGCGGAAGCGTAACGACAGATTTGTCAGGACGCAACATCATCTTTGCCTTTTCGTTATTGACGTGCAACGCGCGCAAAATCAAAATGAGTCTGCTAAACGCCGTGTAACTCGAAATCGTCTTCAGCCAGTCATCATAAATGTTGAACAATACCATTTGCGGTTCCGTCGCCTTGAGAATGAGATCACCAAACTTCTCAATCTTCATGCACGCTTGGAACGGCAGTTGCAACTCGCTCCCCTTGATCACGATGTTTGGGTAGTCTAACATGTGTGTCTCCAGTGGGTCAAGCATACCTTTTCTAGTCACGATGATTTGCTTGGGCTGCTCTTCAATCGGGAGCGAGCGAATCAACGCCGCGACTTCTTCAGCAGTCTTCCACTTGGCCAACTGCGCGAGACGCTTTTGACCAGCCCATACGCTGGTGTGAATAATCTTCAAGAAAAGCTGACCGGTGCGCGGGTTGAAGATGAAAATCGCCCCGTTAATCGGCTTGGTCACTAAGTTACCTTCGAATGTCTTGTGGATGGTCACACGGTACACGTTGGTGTCGTCCACAAACCAAATCGTTTGGTTACTGAACAACTCGCCGTAGTTTTGAGCATTCAAATACGGCTCCGTAGGTTCAGAAGAGTACAATTGAAGACCCTTACGAATGCGTTCGCGCAAGACGTACAACGCCGGGTTGGCTTTCATAATCTTCGCCATGGCTTGCTGCACGAGAGGCTTGCATCCTGGGAACCAATTACCGTACGCCGAGTGCAAGTTGTATGCCAAATCGATACCAATCATCACTCCGGTCGGCGAAGGGTAGATAGACATGTTATCCGTGGTGTAATCAAGAAACTTGGCGCGCGTGTAGCGCTCGATGTCGTGCGAATCAAAGTCACCCCAACGAAGTTGCACGTCAACCCAAAACTTGTTTGAACTCTTTTGATCAAACACGTCGTTGGTTTCACCCATCAGCGCCGGCTTGCAGATCGACCACTTGTACGCGGCGAAGAGCAATATGTCAGCGCATGAACTGTTCATCTTGTATGACTTTCTCGGGTGAATCGTCTCCTTTTGCACGGTTTCAATTTCCAGCGCGTCGAGCTCTTGGTCAAAGACATTACACAAGTCCATCACAACGGATTCGTGAATCTTTTGCCACAAGTGCGCGCGGAAGATTTGAATAAGAGAAATCTTCAACGTTGGAATTTTACCATGCATGAAGATGCCGGTCAAATCGAGTTGGACCTGGAAACCAACGTAGACGTTTGCTCGGTTTATCGTCGGCGACCACCAGAGCGTGAAACGACGGTTGGGGATTTGGTTCAAACCACTTCGCTGTGCGTTCGTGAGCTTCTTGTAAGCCATACTCTGCTCAAATCCTGACGCTTTTTCCCAGAATAAGCCCTCCCACGTCGGGAAGTACGTACCCTTAAACAACGTGTGCTCGAGAATACCTTCCACGCCGCCGAGGGCTTGAATGACGTCGGTGCGATAGTTGTTCAAATTCCAAAGCTTACCGTCGTGACGCTGATGCGTCCACCAAAATGGATTTTGCCTCGTCAAACTATACTCCTTGAATGCAAGTCGTACGCGCCAACCCTTGTCGTACGCCAAAGTGTGTCGGTCTTTCTGGAACAACGTGTTGATGCGAGGAATACCGCGATCCCACGAATCTTCCAAATCCTCCAACGTCAAGCGGCGGTTTTGCGCCTGCGCCTCTTGCCGCTTCAAAGCGTACTCTGCCCACACGCGCTGTGAATCGTTGAATTCAGCTTCCCAAGGTTGGATGTACCGAAACAAGTTTGGAATGAGTTGATCCTCCTCGTGCGTCATACCCGATCGGAAGTGCGTGATGCCGGAATCCGTCTGCACGCTGTATCGCAAGTCACTCTGAGGAATCAAAATGTGCCCCATGGAGAGCATACCGAGACCGCCGATTTCCTTTGGCGCGAAAAACACTGCGGGAGGGAATCGACTGGGCATCTTAGAGTTCAATCCAATCTTCACGCGCGTTTGAATCTTGTTCTCGCACTTGACGAGTAAGTCCAATAATTCAGCGGTGTGAATCGTCGCTTCCCGGTAGTACGTCATCAATCCAATCAACGCCGTGTTCCACTTGTTGACAATTTTGGAGAACGTCGTCGCACCGGAGGACATTAACACTTGGCGAATGCGATTTTCGAATGACTTCAACGCCTCGTCGTCGACGCGCAAGAATGCCTGCGACGTGCGCTCTTTGGTTTGCTCGTTGTGCAAATTCCAGACGCCATCCTTGTTAGTAAAGTGCTCCGTTGCCATGCGAACCTTGGGTAAAATGCGCACTTCGAAACCAGACATAGAAAACAACAAGTTGGGGTTGTCTCGAGAGTACACGCTCACGAAACCGTTGTCCCATTCGAGCGTTGTCAACGAACGCGGCAGACGATTTTTGATATCCCAGAACACGGCTCGACCCAAGTTAACGTCGTGCTTCATCAAACGCATGCGCGCGTCGCGCGGCCAACACTTTTTGTTGTTGTATCCAACCATGTTTTCGTTGTTTGGATCTGGGTGCTCGGTCAAGTATCGTTGAATCAAGTCGCGCGATTCGTCGGCGGTAAATCTAAACAGCACATGCACCTTGTCTATGTAACGAGAGTACAATCGGATCGGGTGCTTCGTCTCCGTCGCCACGTCGCGGTAAGAAATAAACTCATTTGGCATATTAGCTGGACCAGCGATTTCCGAAGCGCGCGTCAAACCGAGCAAGAGTAAATCCAAAACCAAACCGTAGTACTGCGTCATGAATGACGAAAATTGCAACCCACGAATCATGCCGTAGCTGTTCGTGTGACTCATGTCTTTGTAAGAAATCACCACGTTGTTCTTCGCCGTGCAGTAATCTGCAATGTTATGATCGACGATCAAACGCATCAGGCGGTTGAGCAACGTCAAGTCAACCTTTTCAAACATTTTTTCAAATCGCGTTTGCAGCATGACGACGCATTCACCTTCACTCGTGTCCCAAACGTCGGTTAAGTTGTTAATGCCTTGGCACCACTTGTACACGAGCAGCGGTGGCGGTTCGGTGTCCGAAGGCTTGATCCAGTTCGGAAAGAGTTGACGCTTGTCAGACTCGTACCAAATGTACTGATCGAGGTAGGCGTCAGAGATCTTTTCCAGCGGTTCAATTTCGTACACGGGAATCAAGTGCGAGTATAAATCCATAAATTCCAAACCCACTTCCTTGAACGCACGCTGCGTCAAAAGGTGTCTCTTGATGCGACTCAACGCCTCGTGAGGATTGTCAAACGCTTGCTCGATGAGCCCCAACTCCTCGCGTTGGTTTTGATTCAAACGCGCAGACACAGAGTAGTTCTCCTTCAAGCGCTCGAGCGCCAGAATGAGCAACTTGCGATCGTGCTTGTAAGACAAAGGTGGGAATGGAATGGGCGAAAATCGACGAGACTCGAGCCAATGCACCGTCGTGGTGTAGATGGCAACCGCTTCCTCCGGCGTGACATAAGGCCCATCCTTGAGGTAGTTGTGCTGGCGTTCTTGCTCCGCCTTCAAGTACAAACGCGTCAAACGCCCGAGATTCTTGCGGCACACGGTTTTATCCACCGTAGCGCCTCGACGAATACGTTCGCGATTGTAGTGCGTAACATTCGTCCACCAATCCGCTTTGCTCTTGACGTATCGCAAAATCATATTCTCAATTGGTGCGGGCATTCCTGGTACTTTCCAAGGAATGTTCGCCTTGAAACAACGCCAAGCCTCACTCAAGTGCGCCAAAATCGTGCGCGCCTTGTTTTGCTTGACGCCTTCCGGCATGGAATCGAGAATGTCGTGCATCACAGCGGCGCGTAATTCAAGGTCAAAGTGCGACTCAATGCGCTGCTTTGTCACAGTCTTTGCTACAGCCTTGTTGTTACGACCTTCAAACTGACGCGCGAGAAGATTACCCAACCAACGTTCGAGCAACGGCACGACGCCGCGCAAGAAGAATAACCACACGCGCCACATTGGTGCCCAGAAACCGACACCCGGACCCTTGCCTACAGGTCCCGAGTTGAACCGATAGTAAATCAAGTGCTTGAGATCCTTGCACATGCGAATTTGTCTCATCAACTTGTACTTGTAACGATACATGCCAGTCAATTGACCGACGTGCGAAAACGTGTACTGCAAACCGTCGGCGAGTTGAAACGCGTCGACGTTGCCGAGGCGGAACTGCACGTTGGAATCAACGACGAGTTTCGTCAGACGCAGCACTTCACGGCAGAGGTGGAATGCATTACCAAAACGACTCTTCTTACGCTCTTTCGTCGTCAACGTCTTCACAGGCTTCAAGTTAAAGTTGTAATCCAAGTGCAAGTAATTCAAGTTTTTCCGGTGAATCAACAAGTTGAGCATGTTGTATCCTTGTCTGCACACTTGCAAACCGACTTCGACCCAGTCGAGCTCGGTGCACTGGAAGAACTTGGTCTTCTTCAACGCGGTGAACAAATTTCTACGCTTCATCGGCTTTGGTGGACGCTTGTGAAGCTGATTCAACACAAAGTTCTTCAACAACTTTTGGTACGACACGCGCACCTTCACCGGGTAACCCGACGGACAGTGCTCGTGGAACCAACTATTTACGAGCGGCACATCCATCGCGCGGCGAGTCTGTCCACTTCTAAGATTGAATGGTCTAGGAGCGTATAGCAACGCAATACCACCCATCGTGTTGTCCGTGTACAGCGGCGCCTCTTCTAAGAACGGCTCGATACCGTCGGGTAATTGGAAATCATCATCTTCTTCGTCGCCATCCGTCTTCTTGTCATCCTTGTTGGATCTATAAAACGCAATCGGATGAATCAGAGGATCGTAGTAATATGCGGGCAGATCCGGGTCATCCGTTTTGATGAACATCACCATCGGCGTGTGATACGCTGCGAGCGAAACCTTTCGCGGGCGGTTGTTGTACAAGTACGGAAACGCCACCTTGTACTCGGTGCGTAACGCGCTGCGAATGATGAGCTTGTTAATGTCGTTGAATTCGTTCCAATCCTCATCAGCGCGATCCATATCACGGAACAACGGCTCAAACTTTGGTCCACCTGGAATGCACATCCCGAGCGCCTTGGCGGTAAAGAATGACTTGTGGTCAAACAAGTAAAAGTAATTTTTATCCGTCAAGTCGCTCAACAACTGCGAAGACAATCTGTGCAAGTTGGCCATCACGGGCAACGGCAGCTGCCACTTTTTATAACTCGGGCCATTGACAAATTTTGTCCATTTGAGCGGCGTGTGATCGTAAAACCATTCTGCGACGGCGCCATCTTCATCTTCATCCAACTCGAGCGCAATCGCTTCGAGCGGGTCTACGTCCAACAAGTTGTCTGCGTAATCCAACGGCGGCTCTTCGTCGTCAAACGGAGGAAATCGCATGCGCTTAAAATGCTTTCTATCGCGTTTCTCCCGACGCATCATGATCCACATCGTACCCCATTGCGCGATAAACACCGGTTCAATCACGCGTGGCGTTTCGTTGACAAACGTAATCGCCCCGGTGATGTGGTAAATCACTTCGCAGTGTCGTACTTGCTCCCACGGCATGGGCATATTCTCTAAAAGCTTATACACAGCATGCGGAACAAATTTCAACGCCCCTAAATACACGCGCTTATCGTGTCTAAACTTCCTCGACGACATATCCCCGTGATCTTTAATGATCTTCCGCACGTGCTCGGGCGGCATCTCCTCCTTGGCGGGCTCCACGTACCCAAACTTCCTAGTCGTCCCATATCTCTTCGCATTCAACGCCTGCCATTTACGCGCTGTACGTGACAATACAACGAACACAATACACATTCACCCGTCAGTCTCTCGCGCATCGCACATCACGCGTGAACAAGCCTCGTCGCGTGCGTCCGACGACTGTTTCGCATTCGCTATTCGCGCGCGCGCCCCGTCGACCGCCCCTCTCTCTTTCCCTACCGTTCTCTCCACCGCACACGCACGCGCACAAACACACACGCACCTTTCTCAGCAATCTCCTCGCTCACGCCAACATCCATATCGTCCCCATCGCGCGCGTCATCGCTCGACATTGCGCGATCGGTCGCACACCGCCGCCGGTTAACCCTCGATCACTGATCGCTCCGTCCGTCGTCTCTCGACGGGCGATCGCGCGGGTGCGATGGATGAAACACGCGTGAGAAGAGATCTATCGTCGCGTCGCGTCTCGTCGGGTCGCCGTCGCGCGTCTCGCGCCTCCGTCGCGGTGTGACGTCGTCTGTCCGGGCTCAGGTGGTTTTTCAGCCCCTCAGGGACTGAGTTGACGAGTCACGATTGGTCGATTGGTCGATTGAGAAAATGCCCTCCAAATCCCACATTAAGCGACGCGCGACGGCGATGGCGACGGCGTCGGCGACGGCGATGGCGACGGTGGTGATGTGGGCGATCGGTTCTCGGTGTGTGCGCGCGCGCGATGGGCGAGAGCTATGGATGATGCCCATCATGGCGTTGGTGGTGGTGATGTCGTTGAGACAGTTTTTGATGAGAGCTGGTGCTGATGATGTTGAAGACAATGTCGTCGGTTCTGGGGCGCGGACGTGCCGACGGTGCGTCGGTGATGACGACGATCAAGGATTGTACGCGTGGTGTGCGTCGACGCGCACGTGTGTGCGTGGAGGCGTGTTTGCGGTGTCGAATTGTGCGCGCGCGGCGCGCAAACGCGCGCAATGTCGCGACGTGCGCGACGTCGTCGACGTCGCGCGCTTGGGGTGGGCGATGGATCGCGTGCGGGCGTGGATGATTGCGCGGAAAACGTGATATCGTTATATCTCGATGATTGATTGTATGTGTGTGATGGTAAAAATGTGATTGTAAACAGCTACAGTGTTTTGCAAAGCGCGCGACGCGGCGGGACATCGATCGATGACAAACGTCTTTCGTTGATTTGTTGTTTGTTTGTTCGTTGTCGTGAGAAACGTCCTACGGGCGGTTCGGGACGGTGCACGGCTTGATGTCCCAAATCTCCTTCGCGTACTGGTCGATGGTACGGTCAGAGTTAAACTTGCCGCTGAACGCGGTGGACTTGATGGAAGATTCGATCCAACCGGCTTGGTTGGCGTACGCGACGTCGACGCGTTCTTGCGCTTCGAGGTAGGAGGCGAAATCCTTGCCGACGAGGAAGTAATCGCCGCGGCCAAACCCTTCGTTACCTTCGAGAGAGCCCAAGAGCTCTTCGAAGGAATCACCAAATACGCCAGAGCGGACGTATTCGACAGTTTCCAAGAAGCGCTTATCGGCGACAAACTTGCCGGCGGCGCGTTCGGCGCGCGCCGGTTCGACTTCAGGGTCGGTGATACCAAACAAGAAGAAGTTTTCTTCACCCACGCACTCGCGAATCTCAACGTTAGCCCCATCAAGGGTGCCGATGATCAAGCAACCGTTCATTTGGAACTTCATGTTGGAAGTACCAGACGCTTCGGTACCCGCGGTGGAGATGTGCTGCGAGAGCTCAGACGCCGGAATCAACGTCTCCGCCAAGGAAACGTTGTAATCGGGGACGAATACCACCTTGAGGAGGTCCCCAATTTCCGGATCGTTGTTCACGACGGAACCAACGTTGTTGATGAGACGCACGATACGCTTGGCTTGCATGTAGGTGGCGTACGCCTTACCGCCAAAGACGCACACGCGGGGCACGCACTTGGCGCGTTGCTCCGGGGTCATCGCCTTCATTTGCTTGTAACGGTAAATAATGCCTAAGATGTTCAAGAATTGACGCTTGTATTCGTGAATACGCTTGACTTGGATGTCGAACATGGAGTTGATCGGGACATCGATGTCAGTCACCTTTTTGATGTAATCCTTGCAAATTTGCTTGCGCGCCAGCTTGGCGGCGTTCCATTCGGCTTGGAGTTCCGGGTTCGTGGCGTGGTCAGCCAACTTACGAAGCTCGTCGGTCTCGGTGATCCAAGAGTCGTTACCGACCCACTTTGTGATCACCGCAGAGAGTTCCGGGTTGCAGAACGCCAACCAACGGCGCGGGGTGACACCGTTAGTCTTGTTTTGGAACTTTTCCGGGAAGAGCTTGTAAAAGTCGTTGAAGACGACATCCTTGACAATCTCAGAGTGAATAGCCGCGACACCGTTGATAGCCATACCGGAAATGCAACACAAGTTGGCCATGCGAACCTTAGCTTCGGGCATGACGTCATCTTCATCGATGGACACGGTGCCATCCTTAGCGGCAGCCTTGGCCACCTTTTTGGCTTCGCGCGCGGCGAGCTCTTCGGGGGTGACGTAGTTTTCGAGGATGCCCATGGCGTCAATCGAGCGCTTGAGTTCAGCCGCCGGCATAGACGCATACTTAGCCTTGACAGACGCGATGAATTCAGCGTCGATGCGCTTGATGATTTCCATGTGGCGCGGGAGAAGCTCTTCAACCAAGTCGAGCGGCCACTTTTCGAGCGCTTCGGGCATGACGGTGTGGTTGGTGTACGCCACAGTCTTTGTCGTAATCTTCCACGCGGCGTCCCAGCTCAAGCCTTCTTCATCAATCAAGATACGCATGAGTTCCGGCGCAGCGAGCGTCGGGTGGGTGTCGTTCATTTGGATGGCAACCTTTTCGTGGAGGGTGTTCCAGTCGGTGTTACCGCGCTCCTTCCAGCGCGCCAAAATATCTTGCACAGAGGCGGAGCACAACATGTATTGCTGGCTCAAACGCAACGCCTTACCTTCGCGGGTGCCGTCACCCGGGTAGAGCACGGCGCACAACATAGAAGCCAAGTTCGTCGGGCCCATGGAGGTCTTGTAGTCGCTCGCGTTGAACGCCGCCAAGTCAAACTCCGCCGCGGATGGCTGCGCGTCCCACATACGAAGAGAGATGCAGTTGCGCGTCTTGTAACCCGGAATCGGGGAGTCAAACGCCACGGCGCGCACTTGCTGACCCGGCTTCCACTTGCCATCGACAACCTTACCGTAGAATGAGATCGGGTAGCTCACTTGCGGGCGAGCAATTTCCCACGGGTTGCCAACTTCGAGCCAGTCGTCGGCGCACTCGAGTTGTTCACCCGAGGACTTGTCGACGCCTTGCTTGAACAAACCATACTTGTAACGTAAGCCGTAGCCCCACGCCGGCAAATCCAAAGTCGCGATCGAGTCCAAGAAGCACGACGCCAATCGACCCAAACCACCGTTACCAAGACCAGCGTTACGTTCGACGCTCATCACATCCTCCAAAGTATATCCGAGCGAGCGAAGCGCCTCAGAGTACTCGCCGGTGAGACCCATGTTACCGATGGCGTTTGTCAACGCGCGCCCTTGCAAGTATTCCATGGACAAGTAATACGCTTGCTTGGGATTCTCCTTATGAAAGTGCGCATACGTATCGTTCCAGCGCTCAACCAAACCTTCGCGCACGCTCTGCGCCGTCGCTTGATACATTTCCGGCACGCCAAACGCGATCGGCAACGCGCTCGTGCTCTTCGCCGCGTGATACTTCAAGTTGGTCGCCACCTCGTTCGACGACGACATCTTCGACGTCACCACCTCAGCAATCGCATTCACCTTCGGGTTCGTCCCTATTCATCCATTCCAACGTCCACACGCACGCATACATCGTCAGTCTCTCAGTCGCGTTTCGTCCCGACCGCCAACCCGCCAGCCAACCGCCGCGCGTCGTCGTCGTAAAAGGCACATCACCGTCGTCGCGCACGCGCCCACGGCATCGCCACCGCCTCACGCACGCATCACCCCTACACCCTCACGCGCGCGCGCACCGCCTCCACGACGCGCGTTCCACCACACACCAGACGCCGCCAGATCGATCATCATCACGCGCGATCGCTCGATCGCGCCTTTGAAAAACCTCTGCATCATCGCGCGTCGCGCGCGTGCGTTACCTTTACTCGCGCCGGCGCGCGCGATCGTCGCCCGCCTCGTCGTCGCGTGCGTCGCATCGTGCGTCGTCGGCATCGTGCGGTGGCATCTCACCGGGGTCATCGTGGAGTACATCCAACGCCGCGCGCGCGTGTGCCGACTTCGCGTCGCATCCATCGGTCGTCGACCCGTCGTCGTCGTCGTCGTCGCGGTCGTCGTCGTCGTCGCGGTCGTCGTCGTCGTGGTCGCGATCGGTCGTTCGGGCCACGGCGCGGTCGGGGTCGAGGGGCTAGGCGCCACACGTCCGAATGTTGCATGTGGTCGCGCGCGCGGATGGATGGCGTCGGAGTCGTCGCGGACGCGGACGCGTGGTCTATATAACTATAACACACACACACACACACACACACACACAGTTACGACGTGGATATCTATACGGTATGGTCTAGGTCATCGATGACGGTGGGGATGATTTCGTACCGCCAGAGGACGCCCGGGCCGTAGGAGGCGAGGACGTGACGACAGTGGTCGGAGACGTGCGCGGCGCGAACGACGCCGGTGACGCGGAGAGGTTCGAGTTCGCTCACGAGTTCACCCGATCGAGCGTCGTAGGTGTAGACGATGCCGGAGCTGACGGCGTCACCGCACGCGAGGAATGTACCGTCGCTCGTGACGCCAAAGCGCGTGGGATCGAGACGCGCCTTGGCGCGGTGGTGCTTGTTGGGCGCTTCCCACGAGTGCAAGCTTTCGTTGCGTTTCAAGTCGAACGTTCCGAAGCACATGTTTGTGGTTTTGGCGAACACCACGTCGTTCACCACGCGCACGCAGTCGACGTCGTGTTTCGGGCCAAAGGACACCTTGAAGGCTAACGTCGTCGGCGCGGCGGCGGCAAACGTCCAATCCTTCACGACGCCACCCTTATGTCCCGTGACGGCGCCCGAGCCGTCAGCCTTGCACGCGACGCACGCACCGTCCCGAACGGCATACGTGCCCACGCACTCGCCTTCGCCGTCTTCGCCGCCGAACACGTCCCACGTCTTCATGACGCCATCCGCGCCCAGGGACACCAAAAATCCATCCTTGGCGCACGCGCCCGATAAATCAATCACCGCACCCTCGTGCGCGTGTAACCGCGCCACAACGCGATTACCCGCGACGCTAATCACGCTAATCACTCCATGTTCGTCTCCAACCGCGAGCACGGCGTCGCCGAACTCGTGCGTCTCGCGTCGCGACTCCGTTTCGGGCGCCGCCGACGCCTTGGCCGTCTTGGTCTTCGCCGGCGCCTTTGTCTTCTTATTCGACGTCCCATTGACGTTCTCTTTCCCATTACCACCACGACCCGTCGCCGCCATCGTTTTTGCATCACCGTACCCAGAAGACACCCACGCCACGCTCGTCACCCGTCCCCCGCGTTGTCTCTCGTCGCTCGCGTTCGCGTACTGCGCCACCACGCTCACGTGATCACCAAAGTGCTCATCATCATAAATCGTCACCAACTCCCCCCCACACGTGGCAAATAAATTCGAACACTTACTCGTACCGTGTGCGTACTCGCAATGCGTCGTCGCGCTCGCCCCGTGCGACTCGCGCACGACTGTTTTCAATTTTAACGCCTTCAACGTGGCCACGCGCGCGGCATCTTTAGACGCCTCTGACGTCACCGTGCGCGCCTCCTCTTCGCGCTGGCGCTTCAGCGCGCGTTGCGGGCTATTCATGCGTGCGTTTACCGTTCGTGTGTCGTCGCGAACGCGCGATGCGTCGTCGCGTCGCGCGGTGTCGCGGGCGTCGGCTGTCGTCGCGCGCTTTTGTTTTTTTTTTGAATTTTGGCGCGTGACGCCACCAATGTAAACCCTAACTAGGGTTTACACTGGGTTGACACCGGCGTCATTCGTCGCGGTGACGTCGGGCGCCATTCGTCGACGAGTCGACGACGGCGACGGCGACGGCGACGGCGACGGCGCATCGTGCGTCTACATCCACCTCTGCGTTGCGTCGCGCGCGTTAGAGCGGACGACGGGGTAGAGTGCGAGGCACGCGAACGCGATCGATTCGTTCCATCGCCATGTCGGCGGACGACGACGACGACGGTCGCGGACGGAAACGCGCGCGTAAAAGCCGCTGGGACACCACGGATGACGCGAGTGATGCGGCGGCGTTGACGACGTCGTCAGTGGCGCCGCCACCGGGGATGTTTGGCACCGGGCCGAGCGCGGAGGCGACGGAGATCGTGCTTCCGGATGCGGCGGCGATTCACGCGCACTTGGCGGCGAAAGGCGTGCTGGCGGCGCCCGTGGTGGTGCCGAAGAGCGATGATCCGGAAGTCATGCGGAGGTTTGCGAAATTTCAAGATGTGAATCAGCGATTGGCGACGAGGGATTTTAGAGATGAGCGAGAGGAGAGCGATAGGTCGCCGAGTCCGCCGCCAAAGTATAACAAGTTTGGGGTCAAGGTGAATACGCGCGAGGCGCGGGTGAAGGATAAGTTGTATCGCGAGAGAGATGAGCTCGTGGAGTGGCTCATGGAAAATTGCGCGCCTGGGGAGTTTACACCGCCTGTGGATTGGCGACCGAGGAAGAAGGAGCGGAAATTGTACGTGCCGGAGGATGAATATCCGGGGTATAATTTTATCGGGTTGATTTTAGGACCGCGGGGGAACACGCAAAAACGCATGGAGCGCGAGACGAACACGCGAATCATGCTCAGAGGTAAGGGGAGCGTTAAACCTGGCGCGCACCGCGATCACAAGACGGATTATAAGGAGGATGAACCATTACACGTGGTAATATTGGGTGAGACGTGGGAGGGCGTGGACGCGGCGGCGGAGATGGTTGGGCACATTTTGCGCCCCATCGACGAGGAAGAGAACGTACACAAGCGCATGCAGTTGCGCGAATTGGCGTCAATTAACGGTACTTTTGTCGAGTCATTCGGCGCGTGCCGATTTTGCGGTCAGCAAGGGCACGTGCAGGCTAATTGTCCCGAACGCGAAGCCATGGAGAGCGCGTCGTATCGCGCGCCGGTGGAGCTCGTGACGTGTAAGATTTGCGGCGACGGTGGTCATCCCACGCGCGATTGTCCGCTCGCAGGTAAGTCCGCTGACGCAGGCGCGGCGGCGACGAATGAGATGAACCAAGAGTACACGGCGTTCTTGAATGAAATCGGCGTGAGCAAGGGTGACTTGCAACGCGGCGGAGCGAACTCGGCGCCGGCGACGTCCTCTGTGCCGCCGCCGCCGCAGCAGCAGAGTCGTTTCGGTGACGGCGCAGGCGCATCGAGCAGCGCTAGAATGCCGTCGATGCAGCAAGGAGGCGGGTACAATCACGCGCCGAATTACGTGCCACAGCCGGTACGACCTGGAGATTGGATTTGTGAACCGTGCGGCTACCACAACTACGCCAACAACGTCGTGTGCAAACGGCGAGGTTGCGGAAACTCGCGCCCGCCCGACGCAGGACCTGGCGGTGGCGGCATGGGTGCTCACATGGGTGGAGGATTCGGCGGAGGCGGTGGTGGATTCGGTGGACCGCCACCGAATATGATGATGGGTCCCGGCCCAGGCGCGATGGGCGGTGCGCCGCTCCGTCGCGCGCCGCCGCCGCCACCCCCAGTCGTGCCCGCTGGATTACAGCAGCAGATGGGCGGTTACGTCGCACCCCCATACACCGCACCGATGGGTGCACACATGGCTGGCCTCGTGCCGCCGCCACCTCCCGAAGACGGCTCGGCGGGCGTTCCGCCGCCTCCGCCCGAGGATGGCTCAGCCGGTTTACCGCCGCCGCCCGCCGCGATGACCGTCGTCGTTCCGCCGCCTCCCCCGGTGCGCGTGGCGCCCATGGCGGTGCCCGCGAACGTCCCTCCGCCACCCCTGGAAGAACCCGAAGAGGGTGAGTTAGGATACGTCCCGCCGCCGCCGGCGGATGCAAAGGAGGCTGAATTCGCGTCGTTCATGGACAATCTCGTCTAAAGGCGTCGCTCGCTCGCTCGCCGTTTGTTTAATGTTGTTGAAATGAATTGAAGTCTACTAGTGCTACAGCCTATGTTCTCACGTTTCCCTAAGTGCAGTCTAAGATTGATTTTCTTTGTTTGCGTCGTCGCACATGCGTTGAAATTCGTCATCCGACGCGCGTATGATGGTCATCATGCGCGCTAAATTTTCCCCGCGGTCGTTGCCGACGTGTGGAAATACGTTTCGCGCGTTTATGAATTTGACAAATTCCCTCAACTCAGCGCACGATGAGTGCTCGGAATACGGCACCGCGTATTGTATCAACGCCCCCCGAGCGCGTCGCGATGTCGCTCGAGTCGTTTTTTTATCCGCGCTAAACGTCCATCCGGTGGGCTTGAACGCGACGACTGAATCGTACCGCGACTTGTAGTATTTTAAAATCGCCGCCATCTTTTTAAAACTCGTGCTCGCCATGTCGACGACGTGCAGGTTTGTTTTTGTGTCATCTGTCGTGAGCATCGCGCGTTGTTCGCTCGTGAGATTCAAGCACGCTAATATTTGCCGCTTGGTTTTCCCGACGTAGACTTTTTTAGAGAGCGCCTCGGCGGCGTGCCAAAACACTTTTTCCTTTCCGACGGCGTAGGTGCCGAATAAAAACAATACGCGCCGACCACTAACGCTCTCCGCGAGCACCGCATCTCGAACGCATTGTAACACGTACTCTTGACTCGGTATCCCGGCGCGCTCGATGGCGCAGTACGTGGTGTCTAAAATTAAATGTGCGCCGCGCCGCGAGACGTCGACGAGCGCCGGATGCGAGCGCATACTCGGATGAAAACGAAAGTCACCCGTGTGCAACACCGGAGGCTTATTCTGTGCCGCGTCAAAGACGAACAATATCATTACTGCCCCTGGACAGTGATTTGCATCGATGAATGTCACGCGTACGCCATCCACGACGTGCGTCGCCGGCCACGGCTCGAGCGCTCGAATGAAACGCGCGTCGACGCCGAGCTTCAATCGAATCAACGCGCACGTCTCCGCCGTCGCGTACACCGTGCCTTTAGAAAACGTCTTCGTCAACCCACGATAATGATCGGAATGAAAATGCGTCAGAAACCAATGCTCACACGAGGGTACGTCGTGATAAAACCCATCGACGACGCACGTGGTCCCCGGTGGCCGAATCCACGGCGGCGGCGGCGGCGACTTTAATGACACCATTTTCGTCGGCTTCCCCTTGACATTCGCCCCTGTCTCGCCCCGCGGACGCTTCACAAACACCGGCGCGAGCGAAACCTCACCTCCATCGCGCGACGACGCACCACGACGCGCATCCAACGCTCGAATCGCGCGTCGAACGCGCACCCGAGCGCCGAGCGTCGTCGCCCCCAACCGTCGCCAATCATCATCCTTCAGCACCTTCGCCTTGCGCACACTGAGCTTCTGCGCGTACGCGTTATCAATGACGGTTTGAGAAAACGCGTGTGGATGCTCGAGCATCCACGACACGCACGCATCGGCGTCCTCGAGCGCGGCGTCGTATGATGTGTGCGGTGCAGCTGTCGGTGATGGATTTGAACGCATCGTCATCAACCGCAGCTTTTCGTGGTCGTCTCGACGCGCCGTTCGTCGTCGCGCGGCGGTGGTGTTACGCCAACGTTGTCGTCGCGCGCATGGATGACGTTCGCGGTGCGATCGCGGCGCCGCGGTGTTTCGTGACGCGGTTGATTGTGTCGTCACTCATCGCCGCGGCACCCGGTGGTGGACGACAGCGCGCGCGCGACGACGGTTGGACGACGACACGCGACGCGACGCGCGTGACGATGACATCTTTGGATAATCTCCCCATGGGCGACCCGATGGACGAGGACGACGAGCGCTCGCGCCGTCGCGCGCAGCGTCAGTGTCGTCGCGTGGAATGGGATGAACAAAACCTGGCTAAGAATTTCGCCGAACGAAGCGCGACGATGACGATTGACGAGGTGGAAACCCCGTGGCATTCACCGCCGCGCGAGTTATTTCACGATGATGACATAGATGACGCGCGGGCGCGGGATATCGAGGATGAGGCGGTGCGCGCGAGGGAGGAGAGCCACGCGCGCGTCATGGCAAAGCTCGAGTCATTGATTAAAGCGGACGTGCGCGGGAGTACGGTGGACGACATCGCGGGCGATGCGGTGGGTGTGGTGCATTTTCATGACGCGGACGCGAGGGATGAAGATTTGGACGATCACGAGGAGGTGTTGAAGCGAAGGTTGTTTGACGCCAAGCGCAAGGCGTTTCAGTGTAAAGGACGCGGGACGAAACGGTTTGAGACGGATGAGGACGTCACGGCGTGATGTCGATGTCGAATCTTGTTTTTTTTCGAGTGTAGTTTGTTTGTAGTAGGAATTGAAATGTGCCGCAATGCGACCGACGCCCGCGCGGGAGTCGGTGAGAATGGTAGTAATAATACACGCAAGTCGTCCAACGCCTAAGCCTCGACGGCGTCTCCGTCGTTTTCAAGCATCGCGTGCTCGCCTGCGGATACGACAACGCCGCTTCCGACGTTGGTTTTAACAACCTTGTCGACGACATCGAATAAGTGCGCGGTGGCGGAGTCGGCTTGCGACGTGAGCAACACCGTACGTTTGGGCAACGCGCGCAAGAGGGACGTTACCCGCGCGATGCCTTCGGCGTCGAGATGTTGTAAAACTTCATCGAGCACGAGTGTATCGCACGCTACGCCGCATCGCTCGCTGGCGAGATCGGCGTAGGCAAGAGCGAGGGCGAGTGCCGCGCGTCGACGTTCACCGCCTGAGAGTTGGCGAAGTGTTCGGGAAATTAAGCTTCCATCTGGTCTTCGGGCGTGAATGACGCGCTCGATGCGTTCGGCGGCGCTCGCGCTCATCGTCGATGCTTTGGTCCTCTTTCCCGACGCGGTCGCGCTCTCAGTGTTGACATCCTCACCGTCACTTCCTTCGCTGTCGTCGTCTGCGACGAATCCCGCACCCGCGGGCCGTAATTCGAGTGTCAACGCGCCACCCGTGAGCGCGTCCATGTATTGTCCCACTCGAGCGCTTAAATCTCCGAGCGCGCCTTCAAATAAATAGCTCTGAATCCCTTTCGTGCTAAACGCCGAATCCGCAGCTTGTGCGGTGGCTAAAACGTCTTTGGCGTCGTCTAAAGTCTTTACGCGCGCTTCGAGGGATTCACCTTCGGACGTGAGTTGGCGTTCGAGCTCTTCGATCGCGCTGGCGTGCGGATTGGCGTGCGCGCCGAGCTTGTAGTCTTTAAACTCTTGCACGCGCCGCGCGGCGTCGCGTCCAGCACGTTCGCCTTCAGCGATGGCATCTTCGGCGCTCGCGACTAACAGCCGAATGGTTTCTGAGTCCGTGACGTCGATGTCGGCGTCATTTGAAGATAACACCGTCTTTGTCGCCATCATCGACGACGTCGCCTTCGGTCGCGCCAGGAGCTCCGGGTCGAGACCACGCAGTACACCAGATGACGATGCCGGCGACGTTAATTCGCCTGACATCGCGTGCACGGGCGCTATGGCGTCTTCTATAGACATATTATTCGCGCGTTCGAGCGCGTCCTCTGGCGCCGACCGCGTCAACGCTTCGGCTCTCGTCAACGCGCTTGCAATTAAGCTCAACGCTCGTTGTGCGTGCCTGAGCGCATCCGTCGCGCTCGCACTGACGCTCGCCGCTGACTCTGCGCGCATACGCTCAGACTTGCGCGCCAATGTGGCGGTTTCGTTCAATTTACGACGTTCATCCGACGCTTTGCGAAGTGCCTCTGCGGCGGCTGCTCGAGCGTCAATGGCTTTGCCGTGCGCCAACGCCGCGGTGCGCGCGTCTTCTTTTAATTTTACCAGTGTTTCTTTGTGGTGCTTGGGATCTATGGGCTGTAAGCATCGATCACACGTGCCCACGCCGGTGTGCTCGTGCGGTTGGTTGCCGTTATTGGCTGCGCCAACGCCCGCAAACATGCCGACGGCGGCGTGCGCTTGCATGCCCAACGCCCGCGCGCTCGCTTCTTTGGCTTGTAAATCTCTCAAAATGTCATTCAAGCGCTCAATATCGCGCTCGATGGCGACTAATTTACCCTCAAGCTCAGTTTCTTTCTTGTCGAAGCGCGCAGCCGCGCCTTCAGCGTCACGTCGTGCGCCATCGAGCGCGCGTTCGGCGTCCCGAGACGCCGACTCGAGCGACATTCGCGCATTATATAATCGATTGACGTAATGGTTTGCGAGTGATAATCGCTTAATGAATATCGTCGATACCGCATTAGTGCTCGCCTCAAGGGTACTGAGTTGACGGGCGTGATTATCATCCCATGAATCGCGTTCTACCGTCGCGCGTTCGAGACGCGCCCGCGTTCGGGAAATGTATTCCTCTCTCGCCTTGACTTCAGCGACGATCGCGTTGACGTTCGTGCGCGCCTCACTCACGCGCTTGCGCGAGATATCTTTGGCTTTTGTCCACGTGTCTGCTTCGACGAGTTTCCCAAGTGCAGCTTTTAACGATGCGTCGTTGGCATCGAGTAACGCGCCGACGGTGTGCTGGCCGTGAAACGTCGTATTCGCGATGACGTCGGCGCCGATGTCATCATTAATCCCTTGTTGAGTCAGTTTCGCCTCAGCCATCGTTTTTTCTTCGTCTCCGATGGCATACTTCAAACTCACGAGTTTGGTCTTGTTCACCTTGCGCTCGACCCAGAACGGAGTGCCGCCGTTTAAAAATCCTTCGAGGCGCACTCGGCCGAATTTCGCGGCGTCGTTCACGACGTCTGATTTCGTCAAAGACTTCCCCGAACCACCGCCATCGATGCGCAAGTCGCTTTGCCCAGTCAAAGCCCACATCGGAGACATTACAAGCGTAGTTTTCCCCGCACCGTTGGAGTCTGAACACGTGTCTGTTCTGTTTTCACCAACCACGACGCACACGCCTCGCGATGCCAGTGGGTACCGCGTCGCCGCTTGAAACGTCCCAAATCCTTCAACTTCGACAGYGTCAAACGACACAGTGATACCGCTTGACTGTCGGCGCGTCACTGGCGCATCATCACTAGCGGCAACTTCTTGTAATACGTCGCGTCCGAACGCGCTGACGTTTGGCGCCATGTCGCTCGCCGTCGCGTACGCGTCGAATAATCCCGCCGGTCCGAGTTCCTCAGCGCGAGGAATACGCGCGGGCATTTCTTTAGCTACATAGCACACCTCAACGACGTAGCCCTGTTCGCGAGCTTGTCTCACCGCGGACGGTACTGCGTCGGACACCGCGTCCATGGCTTCGATTGGAATCGTCCATCGGATGACGTCGCCCGGTTTCGCCAACGGCGGCACCGCGGCGTCGGCGCCGTCGACGGCGAAATGCTTCGGACCAATGTCGAGAGTAATACGCTTGTGATCGCCTTCGGTCCACGTTTTAGTATCCAAAATCAGCAATTCCTTCGTCTGTCCCGCTTCAGACCGCGAGACTTCGTACGGGGAGCCCACGTAGGTGATTTTTGTGTTTGGCACCACGTGCGGCTTGTGATAATGTCCCGTGTACGTATTCGCGCCACCAAACAATGCCGGATCCAAACCATCTCGGGCTTGAAAAGTCTCATTCATGGACGCCCCGACGACGTCTGCGTGGCAAAATATTGCGTTGAACTCGCCACGACAATCCTGAATTGCGCGCTTTAATACGTCGGCGTTGCGTCGGTACGGCAGCCACAACGCTCCGTTGTACAACGTCGGGCCATCAAATACGAGTATATTCGCATTCGACGCCGCGAGCGGCGTGAGCGCGTGAGAATAACCACCCGCAGTGACTTGGTCGTGATTCCCAGGAATCATAATCGTCGGCGCCGTCCACCTAGTGCTCGACATTAACGCCAACGCTTCGTTCAACGGTTCCACGGGAATAGCTCCGCGCGCGTGCCAAAAGTCCCCCAAGAATAACACCCCCGCCCGCGTCGCCACGGCTTCATCGTGTACCTTCTGCAACACCTCCTTACACGTCTCCATCGTGCGTTTACTGACGTGTAAATCGCTAAACACAATCCAACGCTCGACGGCGTCGTGCGCGGGCGACGCCGACGCCAACCTCTCCACGACATCCACACCACTCTCCGCGCTCGCCTCCGCTTCCGCCGCCGCCGCGCGCGTCACCCCCGCCGCCTGAAGAACACTCGACGCTCCGTGCCCACGTCCCGCGCGCCGCACCCGAGGACTCGCCGCTGCCCGCGTGCCGTACGATTGATTTTGGATTAATCTTCTCCCGCCAAAATCACCATCACCATCACGAACGACCCCTGAGGCGCGCGCGCGCGCGCTCCGCGAGAACGCCGACGCACCGCTCGCATCCAGCAGTGCGCGTGCGGCGCCGACGCGGGACGACGTCGCCATTCGCGCGCTGACGACGACGACGCGGCGCATTGTGTCGACTCGAGTGTTCAAAAGAATCTTCGCCTGACACCGCGCCGCGCGAATGGTGGCGTCGAAGGCGCGTCGCGCGCGCGGTGCGATGGATGACGACGACGACGACGACACACGACGCCGTTTGGGTGCGAGCGCGCCGTCGACGGCGCCGTCGACGTCGTCGCGAGCGCGGGTTGAGCTCGACGTTGGGACGCTGTCGCTCGCCCACGCTGCGGATGAGCTCAAATACGAATTAGAGCGCGCGCTCGACGCGATACGCGCGCGGGACAGACGTATTCGCGAGCTAGAAAAGCGCGTCGACGCTCGAGAGCGCGAGCTCGGGGATGTGCTCGCGGTGCGCGACGAGACGGCGGCGCGCGCGCGGGAGAGAGAGGCGACGGCGGCGGTTGAGCGGGACGTCGTGCTCGCGAGCGTCAACGCGCGCGCGCGCGCGGCTGCAGACGAGAGAGATGAAATATACGCGCATTATTTCGCCATGCGACGCGCGTTGGAGGCGTGCGAAGGCGAACTCGAGGAGTTGAGGCGGTTTAAGATGGAATATGAACGCGACCGTCGGGACGACGCGGCGGTTCGAGCCTTTGCTGACGCTCATATTCTGCGTCGCGCGCTCGTAAAATGGACGACATTCGTGAGTTTCAAAATTAAACTGTGTGATTTCGTGCGCGCGACGCGCGAGCGTCACCAGAGGAACATTTTGGTGCGCGCATTTGCGGCGTGGCGCGCGCGAGCGACGACGCGTCGGTTTGTCCTCGCGGCTCAAAGGCGCGTCGATGAACGCGCACTCCAGCGCATTCTCGTGCACTGGAGCCTCGCCGTAGAGATGTCGCGCACTGGTGAAGTCGCGCTGATGCGCCGCATGTTGCTTCGTTGGCGAGACGCGGTAGACGCCGCGAAGTGTGAAACGGAGAGCCGGGACAAAATGTTTACGCACTTTGCCGAACGCGCGATGATGACGTTCGCCAGGGCGCGTCGACGTCGTACGATGGCGAATGTGTTTCACGCATGGCTCATAACGACGTCGCATGCGAGACGGGCAAAAGTCGTGGCGTTGGAGTTGCTCGCGAACGAGCGCCGGGACGAGAGCGTCGCTCGATTGAAAGCGCAGCAGAGGAAAACGAGACACCTACTCGAGTAGAAGTTTAGGACGCCGCGGCGCGAACCGTCGTCGGTCGTCGACCTAGTCGTGTGAATTGAGGATGATGTTTTGCATATATGTGTTTTATATAATGATTGAATGGTCTATTCGGCGCGCGTGGTCTATTCGCCGCGGCGGGACACGAATGGTTGCGGTGAAGACGTTACGTCGACTTGAGTCCGCCGCTCGTGACGATGAGCTTGCGCGGGCGGTTCAATACGCACTGCGTGCCGCACGCTTGGCATTTGTGCTCAAACTCCTCAAGAGGCTTCTCACCACCAAAGAATTGCTTGATTGGCATCTCGCAGCACGGGCACTGGCCCTTCAAGATCTCTGCGTTTTGCAAATTGGTGTAGTTGACCAACTTGTACGTGAGCCCGGCGGCGATGGTAATCGCAAACCCGAGCGAGAGCGCCGCCGGAAGCTTGACGCCAACGAGACCCAACAAGATACCCGGCGCCAAGCCAATGAGCAAAGGCGCGGTGCCAAGCGCCGCGTACATGCTCAACACCGACCCAGTGTCGCTCTCCAATTCTGGAGACGTCTTGCTCAACGTGCACGTCGCCCCTCGCATGCCGACGTCGATTCCTAACTTGAGCATATCCTTGCTCAACAATTCAAACTCCGCCTCATCCAGTAATTGCTTACCCTTGGTGTACAACAACAATGCCGTCACCTCGGTGCGCTTCCCCGCAGCCTTCACGCGTCGCTTAAGCTCTTCGTACTTGTCGTCGTCTATGATCTTTTCCCCGCGCGAGTACGAAATCGCCGCTTGCACGAATTCAATCTCATACCTTCTCAACGTCGGGAACCCCGAACCTTGCCAGTTCAACTCCTCGCGCAATCGATCATACTGTTCATCATTCAACGTGAACTTCCCACCGTTATAGTAGTTCCACAGCGCGTCGACGTACATCAATTCCAAATCCGCGAGCGTGCACGTCGAAGGGTCATCGATCGAGCAATTCGGCCCCACGGTGACGTTCGGCGTCTCATCCCCGGTCGCGCGCGTGCGAAACATGACCGCGCGATCCATACGCTTGGTCGCGTGCGCGGCGCTGGCGGCGCACGCGCGGCGCGTCACCGCGAACGACGACGATCGCGGCGCTTTGGTCCCGACGATCGCGCGTTGGGCGCTCATCGTCATCATCATGATGACGCGTGCGGACGACGACGGCGGTGCGGCGCGGCGTGTGGAAGCGTGCGGCGCGAGAGAACCGTTCGCGAGGCGTGCGTGCGCGGGTCGCGGCGGACGATGGGCGCGAGGCGCGGTGTGCGGGCGCGCGCGCGCGCGGCGCTTATCCACATCCTTCTAGGGCATACCCTGCGGAAAAAGAACGAAGACTAGGGTTTAAGACTATGTTAAGGTGTACTTTCTGCTATATAGAGTTTATCTTTGTAGTGGTGTGATTTCATCAAAGTATATTGATTTTAAGACTGCTATGTGCGTGATACATGTGATCGGAGTAGGGGTCACGGTGGTCGGACGCCGTCGGCGGGCGCGCCGGCGTTCGCCCGCGCGTCGGAATCGCGCGCGACGCGCGCTGTATTGGTGATTGTGGAGTGCTAACGTTGAGTAAATGTAATTATACGGGGGTTGTGTGTATCGTGCGTGTGTGGAGGTGTGATTGTGTGTGTGTGTGCAACGGCGTATCAATGCGGCGGCGCGTCGGGCGGGGCGGGCGTCGGACGAGCGACGGCGCTCGTGGGTAAGCCACCGATGTGCGCGGCGGACGCTGGAAGGCTACCAACGCCCGGGAGTGCTATGCCAGCGTCGAGACTATTCGCGGCGGCGGTGGTGGTGGCGGTGGCATCGCCATCGTCGAGTCCGCCGCCCTCGGTCGGCTGGTCCTCTTCGCGAGGCACGATGTCGACCAAAAAGTCAAAAATATCCGTCTTTGTAATCGCCGCCGCAATGTCGTTTCGATGCAACGTCCGTCGTTTACCCTCCTGACTATGCACCCACGCACGCATGGTGAGTTCTAGGATAAACATCTCGCACGCCTTGGCGAATAACACCGGCGCTTCGCTAGAAATCATCCGCACGTCTTCGTCGCTCTTCATAATCTTTTTTATCCGCGCCAACGGCAGCAAATGATTTTTAAAATCCGTCGTTTGCTGTATCTCCTGCATCTGTTGCCTCCAAAACATCCTCAACTGCGTATTCTGTGCGGCATACATAGGATTCACCGCTACCGCGGCTTGATTCATCGATGAATACGCCGCGATTTGCGCTTGGTGTTGTCGCAGCTGCGCGTCGTAGCGCTCTTGAAACTCGCGCGGGGACAGCGGCGCCACGCCCGGCATCATCACCGGCATCGCCGGCATGCCCGGTACGCCCGCGCTACCGCTCGCGTACGATGGGCCAGGCACCATAGGCGGCGCATTCGGGGGATCGCTCATGCGTCTGTCGTACGAATCAATGTCAAAGAACGAAACAGTTAGTAGTTGGGCGAAGACTTTTTTGAGCGCGCTCAGGTCGAGGGCAATTCGCTTTCGCGTGCCTCGCATCGCGCACACGTCGTCACCGTCGCCGCGGTGAGGCCGAAACCGTCGCGCGACGACTCGTCGTCCATATCGTCGCTCGCGTCGGCGCTTCGGCGCGCGTCGCGGCTGTCGTCGTCGTTCGCGGGGATGCGAATTCGCATTTGAACGACCATTTGATTGTGCGCATCCATCGACGACAGTGTGCGCCGCTGTGGCGCTCGAGCGTGATCGTCGATCGAGTGAACGCGCGAAGGGGTGGTGGTGCCGTACCTGCGTGCGCGTGCGTCGTCGTCGTCGTCGTCGTCGTCGTCGTCGTCCGCGTGGGACAGTGGCGTGTTACACGTCAGCGACTGAGGCTGATAGCGCACACATTTGACGCGTGTATCGATGTGCGCTGGTCCTTCGCGCGCGCAACCGCGCCGGGAAATGGTTATTTTAGCAATTTCTGTGGCGTGTGCGTGGTCGGCGCGCGTCAGCGTCGCGGTCGGTACGGATGATGGCGCCGCGAACCCACCGCGCGCGCGCTCTGATGATGGGACTGGGACAGCGAATCGTCGATTACTCGACGATGGCGGCGCCGATGCGGTTGAAAACGCGGGAGGAGTTGATGACTTGTATACTGGTGCGCTTGATGATTGGGTGCGAGTGGGATTCGGCGCCAACGCGCAGGCGGCGAACGCGGTGTCGAACGGCGCGTTGTTCAGAATGCCATTCGGCGTGGTCGCCGTTCCAAAATGTTACCCGAATGATTGCGTCGCGCGCGAGAATCTGCTGAAGCGAACGCCCGCTAAAGGGTGGCAACGTAGGCGCGATGAAATCTTGCGCACGGAGGCGATCGAAGAAACGCGCGCGCGCTGGAGAGACACTCTGGAGCTCTGGTCGATACTCCCGATGCGAGACTCCGACGGCTTTGCGCGCGCCAATGACGACAGCGAGAGCGACGACAGCGAGTTGCCGATTTGACGCACATGATGAATAAGAATAACAAAATCGCATTACCCTGCTATGGTTGGTAGGAATATTTAATGATCGCTCTACTAAACGCTTTACGTTATTGCTGCGCGCCGCCTTGGCCGTTCGCGGCAACGGCGCGTCCGCGCGCGCCTCCACGTGAACCGCGACGACGCACGGGCGCTGGCGCGTGTGCCGCATCTTTATTCTCGGCGAACGATGCTAAGTCATCCGTTGAGCCAAACTCGGCGCCGAGTGACGCCGGTAAATCGTTCAGTCGAGCGCTAAGTCGCTCAACATCCGATGGCATGGCTACGGCGGTAGCGTCGTCGCCATACGTCCCAGTGGCGCTATATAGCGTGTCGACGGGATACGCCACTGGCGCACTCCCGATATATTGCGTCAGAGACGCATCCGGTTGCCACATCGGCGGCGCAGCTTGTGGCGAGTACCCGTACTGCGCGTACCCGCCAGGTACGTATCCATGGTACGTTGGTGGCGCAAACGTCGTGAATAAACGCGCGCTGTCCGCGAACGCGTGCACGTACCCGCCCGGTACCGGTACGTTTGCGGCGCCGTAGCCAGCATACGGTTGTCCGCCCCATCCGCCGTCGGGCGCCAACGCTGCCGCCATACCGTCGTCGTCATACGTTGCCACTTTGCCGTCTTTCGTCGTGCGCAGTGCCCGGCGTTCTTCGCGCTCGCGCACACGTCGACCACCCCTACGCTTGCGTGCTTTATCGCCGCCACCGCCGCCGCCGCCGCCGCCGCCGCCATCGTCGGAGGAGGATGCCTCCGTCCCGGCGTCTCGTTCTGGAACAGCGCGCGTCGCTGGCGGAGGCGTCGGTCGACGTAAAACCATCGGCGGTGACTTCACCCCGCCTTGCGCGCGCAAAAACTCACTACCAGGTCTATCGACTACGTGTTCATCTCGTTCAACGGACTTTTGCGCCGCTGGGACGATGGGTTCTCGCAACAACGCCGACGCCGAAATGTTCGGCGCGGCGTACGGATCAAACGCGTCTTGCGTCAATGGCGCATGACGTCGCGGCGACGTCGTCGTCGCCGCCGTTTCCATCGTCAATTCATCATTTTCACTCTGCGTACGCGCGCTCGGTGAACGCTCAGACGCGTCGGGTTCGCCTCCCTGTCGTCTTCGCGCGATTTCCTCGGCGACGGCGTCCAATTCCTTGTCAAACGCCGCGCGTTCCTCCTCCGTCTTTGGGTCGACTTCTCGCGCGCGCAACGCCACGGGCGATGTCGGCATCACCGCATGCGTCGTCGAGGGCGATGTCATGCCTGGAATCTCACCCGCAGACGATCGCGTCGTCTCGTCGTCGTCTCGTTCTCGTCTCGTTAAAATCCGCGTCGGTGCCGTCGCGCCTCTTCGATCCCGCCCTCGACCACCACCAAACCCGCGCGCTTCGCCCCGGGCGCTGTGCCGCCGTCCCCCACGCGCATCGACGTCACGTTCGTCCGCAGTATCTGGCGTAGGACCGACGTACCGCTCGTCTTCCTCGGCTCGATGCTCGTAGCCTCGATGTTCATCCGCGTACCGTCTCGCAGCGCGTTCCACATCGCTCGCCACCGTTCGCGCCGGTCGTTCATCCCCCCCGCTCGCATCGCTACGAAGCGAAGGATACTCGCCGCGGCGCACCACCGCGACTCGATCATCACGTATCTCCGACGTCGTCGTCGTCGTCGTCTCGCGACGTCCCCACGTCGCGCCCACGCTCGCGAGCGACGCCTCCTCCGCGCCTCCATCGCCCCCGTCGCCGTCGCGCGCTGACGGTGCGCCTGCATTCAAACCACGCACACTCGCACCACTCCCACCGGCGTTACCCCACGTGCGCGCGCTCGTCGAGAACGCGCTCGCGACGACGACGTCCACGCTCGCGCCCGTGTCCGCGCGCATCGATGGCAAAATCACCGGTTTCGGCACCGCCACCTTGCCCCGCGACGGCCCGTGCGCGCTCGAATGTCCATGCGCAGTCGCGCTCGATGCGTTCGCGCGCGCGGCGTGTCGTCCGTGCTCCCGTCGCGGCGGTGGCATGGCGTTAATGTCGCGATTTTTCGGTGCACTTTTTCGCCAAGGCGAAATGAAATGTCTTTCCGTCCGTGTGCGTGACGCGTGCGATCGTCGCCGCCGCGACGTGTGCGTGACGCGTCACGCAGTCGTCGTCGTCGTCGTCGTCGTCGTCGTCGTCTTCGCGCGCGTCGTCGTCGTCGTCGCGCCGCGCGCGCGACGAATCGCGCGCGAAGATGTGACGAAAAGAGCCTCAGTCAACGTCGCAGTCATGGACGACGGCGACGGCGACGGCGACGACGACGCTCGCGGCGGTGACGCGCACGCGCGCGAATGGCGCGGCGGCGACGCTCGCGGCGGTGGTGGTGCCGCGTCGGCGTCGGCGTCGGCGTCGGTGTGGACGGATGCGGTGGGCTGTGGCTTGAAATTGTGTTCCAGCCGAGATGATGATGACGATGGGTGGGGCGACGACGAGGACGGCGACGTCGACGACGATGACGATGGGTGGGGCGACGATGAGGACGGCGACGGCGTCGTGGGTGCGGCACGCGATGCCGACGCACGCGACGACGATGGATGGGACGACGACGCGGAGGGCGAGCGAAGACGTTCGAGCGCATCTGCGGGGACGTTACCCGACGACGACGACGACGATTTCGACGACGACGATGGGTGGAACGATTTCGATGATGAAGAGTTGTTACGCCCAGTGGCGGCGTTTGCGCGCGAGCGAGAGGTGGGCGAGGCGGTAGAGATGGACGAAGGACGCGCCGAGGCGCCGGAGGAGGAATACGAAGCGTTCGCGCCTCAAAATCCAAATCGATTCAACCCGTACGCCAAGGAGAATTTAGCCCCGAACGATAGTATTCCGTCAAAAACGCGCGAGGTGTTGCAACGGACGGGTGGTGATGACGATGACGACGATGATGAGGAGGAGTTTGAATTTGAAGACGAACCGCCGTCGGCGCGACCGTCTTCGGCGCCGAGCGCGAGTCGAATGGCCATGCTTCCATCGCGCACCATCGCGGACACCGCGCCCTGGCGCGCGCGGCTTCCGCATTTTGTTCCCGTCACCGAGCTCGCACCGCAAACGTTCCATGACGGGGAGATTATTCACGTCGATTACGTCGCGCAGTTTGGAGGCGCGCGCTCCGCCGGCGCCAAGTCACGTCCGGCGTCCGCGTCCGAATTCGGCAACACGTTGCGCGCGACGAATAAATCCACGGCTGCAAAAGTCACACCGCGTTGGTACACCGATGAACGCGGTCGCAAAATATTCATCCGCGAGGACGGATCGAAGCTCCAAGGCGCCGCCGCCTACAAAGCGTTCCAGAAGCTCAGCGCGTAGCCCGGCGCTCGCGCTCGCGCTCGCGCCGCCGTTGCCGCCGCCGCCGCCGCCGCGCGCGCAACCATGTAAACTAACTACACATGTAATTCACCATTGGTATCACAAATCAAAAAAACATCCACGGCGTACTCGATATGTTCGTACGACTGAAGACGTCGGCTAGACCTAAAACGTTGAACGTCAACTCTCCCTTTCCTCCTACGCCTGTCCTCCATCCATGCGCTCCAACGTGTTATAACACAACAACTTCTCAATCAAATCCACGTGACACATCACCATGCGCCTGCAGCAGTAGCGGTTCAACCCGAGCGCGTCCAACGCGTCGCGTTCGCTGTAGTCAGCCTGTAGCAAATCGAGGTAGGTGTCCCACTTGTTCCCGATCACCTTGCCGCACGTGAAGCAGCGCACGGGGATAATCATCGCGCTCTAATCCACCTCGGTCGTTCACCCGTCGTTCACTCGGCGTCGGCGGACGTGCGTGCGCGCGTGCGTCGTCGAGTGAGGCGTGCTGCTGCGCGATCACATGGTTTCGCCATTGATTCGCGCGTCGATTGTCGATCGCTCGGTCGCGTGTGATGCCCGAACGCGCGTCGCAGGCGTTCACGGACGCACACACGTCGTCGTCGTCGTCATCCGCGGCGTCCGCGGCGTCACACGAGCCGACGGTGCGCGTGAGCGCGGAGGCGAAGGACGTGGTTGACAAGTTGCGCGCGCAGTGTGCGCAGCGATTGGTGCGCGCCGATCGCGAACTGTCGGGGTTTTACGCGCGCATCGACGGCGGCATCACGAGAGCGAGCGGTGACGGCGCGAGTTGAACGCGATGAAGCGCACCAGGAGCGACGAGGGCGACGCGATTGACGGTGTTGGAGCGCTTCATTCGTGGGCGACGTTTGAGCGCGCGGGGGACGAGAAACGCGCGATCGGGGACGAACTCGGCGCGTACGCGGCGTATGGCGCGAGCGTAAAGATGTGTGTGGATGTGCCGTCGCGCGTGTTTTTGAAACTCGCGTTGGCATGGCGTCGAGCGTCGCGATTGAGCGCGGACTCGGGCGAGCGCGAGGCGTACGAACGGACGCTCAAGGCCGGTCTTCGTCGGGCAACGCGTGAGGCGGACGACGACGTCGACGATTCCATCGTCGACGTTGAAAAGCGTGCGAGTGTGGTCGGGCGGGATAGGCGAGTGCGTGCGATCGGCGGGCAATTGGCGCTGTTGTATTGTCAGGATGGTCGAGAAGCCGAAGCGGCGCAGACGTTGACGTTTTTGGGATACGAATACCGGCTCGGGCAGCGCGTGTTGAGGTACGATCTCGAACACGCGGCGGCGACGTCAGAACGCATACCGCGCGGTGTCATGCACGCGTATGATGGATGCTTATCGCCGGCGATGCTCGCATCGTTGCGACGCGCGTTTGCGAAGGATGCGGCATTTTGGCGCGAACACGACTACGCCAATCCAAAGACGGGTTTCTTTTCGTACGTCCACGAGTTGGATGGCGCGCCTATGTCGTCGCCCGTCATGCGTCGAACCGTTGAGCTCGCTCGAGAGATCGCGGCGCGTGAATTTTCCGCGGTGCGCGATGCGAAATACGCCGAATGGTGGGCGCACTGCCGCCCAGCGTGCGATGGCCATCAGTGCCATTTCGATTCGCACAACGAAGGCCTCGGCGTGGTGACGCATCCGATATGTTCCGTAATTATTTATATCGATGGTTCGTGTGGTGGACCAACGCTGATGACGAATCAACGCGCGGGCGACCGTGCATTGGCGACGAAATGTTATTTGATGCCGCCGCGCGACAATCGCGTGGCGGTTTTTGATGGCACGTTTTTGCACGGTGTCGTCCCGGGACGAATCAATGAAGACCCCGCGCTTCGGCGGGTGACACTCATGGTTGCGTTTTGGCCCGAAATGGACGTTGTGCGCGAGTCTTTCCCGCCAGGAAGTGCGCGGGCATTTCCCGAGCGCGCGCTGGAGTATCCCGGCGGCATCTCGTGGCCGAATGACTTTTACGACAGCGTCGACGAGGATGAAGACGTCAAAGATGACATCGGTACGGTCGAAGTGGACATTTTCGCACAAGCGCACGCGCCATGGGAAAAAATACGCGTACCACGCGATGATGCAAGCGACGAGGACGACGAGGACGACGAGTCAATGCCAGCGTACGATGCCTGCTTTCAAGGATTTTAACAATTTTGTACCAAATACATAGCACTAGCGCTGTAGTAGGTAGCTCAACGAAGACGCTCACATGAATAGTCACATGCCATCGTCATACCGTTCGTGATTACAGGGAATCGTCGGTGTTTCTGAAGTTTGAGCGATTTTGTCGTCGAATTCAGTTGAGACACCGTCGAGCGCCTCTACGCGAGACCGCGACGCCTCCGCCGTCATGTCCACCACCCGTCGCTCGCGACTGTGATCAAGCACTCACGCACGCACGCACGCACGCACCCGTGCGTCGATGCCGTCGCCCGCACCGCGCGCGGTCGTGCGCTCCAAGTATTTCGCGCCAAATCCAAGTCCAACTCCAGCTGTCGCCCGCGTGGATGGCGCCACGGTGACCGCGCACGCGACGTTACGCGACGCCGTGCGCGCGGCTGGGGATGCGCTGGAAGAGTATCTCGCGATTGCGAAGATTAAGAATGCACACGACGCGCACGAGCGCGCGGCGCATGAGGTGTTGAGGCACTTTAGAGGCGCGGTGCGCGCGTTTGAACGCTCGACGACGCGGGATGTCGTCGCTGACGATGACAAGGGCAAGGGCGTCGATGTGACGGATATTGATGCGTTATCGTCGTTGGCGTTTGAAGGCGCGGATGGTGCGACGGAGGGTGCGCGGACGCCGCAGAGACGACGCGAGCGGAGGGGACGAGACGAGCTCGACGAGCCGAACGCGACGTCGTTTGATTCCCCGGATGCCAAGCGTCGCGTCACGGCGTCGCCTAGAGTGAAAATCAAACCGGAGTATAAGAAGGAAGATGTGCTGACGTTTGAAGCCGACGCAGAGGACGCCATCGCGCGCGCAGGGGACGTATTGCAAAATATGCTCCAAGAAATTCATCGTCTACACGTCAACGCGTCGTGTCGAGTGAAATCTCGCGCGCCCGAAGTCGCGCGCGCTCGAGATAACTTGACCGCAATTCGTCGAGAGGCGCGAATGCTTTTTCGGCGCATCGACCCCGAGGGATTTCGCCGCGATAAAGAGCGACTGAAGATGGTTGCAGAGGAAACGCAGGCGGCGCTCGATTCCTCATTTACGCAATTCGACGCACCTCCAAAGGATTTACACGAGCTCAGAGCGAAATGCCCTGTCATGGCGGCCACACAAAGTCCGCATCATTTATGCGCCCACTTGTGCTATTACCGCGAGTACGAGCCCGCGCGGCAGTTGTACGTCTTACGATGCCGAGCGGCGGAATCGAAAGGAAGCGCAAAGGTGTTGGATGGATGGCGTGCCGAACTCGCGGTTCGGCCGGCGGAGGATATTCCAGCCATCAACCGTTCTCGCGCCGATGCGCGTGGTACGGCGAGTGGGGCGTGTTCGTTGAAACATTTTCCATGGATGGTAGAATTCGTCGCGCCAGATGGGTCTCGCTATCGCGACGGTATGGATGTTCTAAACGCCGTCAATGTAGAGTGCGATAAATTGTCGTGGCCGCGCGCATCGCACGGTGGCAATGGTATTCGAGAGGCGCGCGTCGGTGAAGACGGGTTGACGGATCAAACGGAATTGCTTCGTGCGGCTCTATGGCCCGAGGTATTTGATGGTGAAGCTGGGACGACGCCCGTGCGCAGAAGTTTTTCGCGCGTCGTCGCCAACGGCGGCGAAGTCCGTAGTCCATTGACTCTCGCGCCAGACCCGCTTGCGAATGATGAAAACGACAATTTCACCGACGCGCGCGCCATCGTGGCTGATCATCATAGACATGTACAAGTAGTAGCATTAGATGACGACGACGACGACGACGACGACAAGATGAAGACGCCGAAATCGTCGCAAGTCCAAATCGGCGATGTCCAAGTTTCTCCTGGAAGTGGACCTGATCCCGTGCGCCATTGGTGGGCCCCACCACTCTCACCCTTTGGTTTACTCGAGGAAATCTTGTGGCAAGATGAATGGAAGCTCCTTGTGGCGTGCATGATGCTCAACTGCACCACTCGCCTGCAAGTCGATCGCGTGCTGTGGCGTCTGTTTCTCCTCGCGCCCACCGCCGCGGACGCCGCGCGTCTCGGTGCCACACACGAGGGTCTAGAAGCCCTCGAGCGCATCATCGCCCCGCTTGGCTTACATCGCAAGCGCACAAACGCGTTTGTGAAACTCTCCATCGACGTCGAGGCGCAGCGAGCAAAGCACGGCGGCCGCGTAAAAAACGTTTCAGCTTGTCATGGCGTCGGCGTTTACGCGAGCGACGCGCACGCACTATTTGTTGACGGCGTTCTTGCCGGTCCACCGCGAGATCATGCGTTGCGCTGGTATCACGCCTGGGCGGCTGAACGCCGCGACAGGCGTATCGCCGCCGCTCGAGCCGCCGCTCCGTAATAGACGCATCCCCCGCTAGCACACATCATTCATCCACTCACATTCATTCGAACACTCGCGGGTATTTGAATACAAACATTTGTATGCCCACTCATCGTACGCATACAGTTCACATCCTGCATTCAACGTGCGTTACATGGACGCTGCGTGTGTCAACATTTGGACGCGAGGGACGAGAGACAGTTATCCAACGCCCTTCGCCTTCAGAGCTCCACGCGGCATCGATCCCTCCCGCGATCGCCGCGCTCTCGCCTCGTCGCACGCAATACAACGCGTGCGCTCGCATCAATTTGCGTCGCTCGCGAACGCGTGAAGACAGTCGACGCATAAACCCCGGCGAGTTTGGCGCTATTTTTGTCCCAAACGATTGATTAATCTTTGAGCTACTTTCGTCTTCAGTGCGTCGCACAGGCGAAGATAGTCGACACCGCGCACGATGGAACTCACACCGATCACGTCGCCGGCGCGCGCGTACGTGCCGGGAGATGACGCCATCGATGCCGCGGCTGGGTTGCGCGAGCGGTTCGCGTTGGATGCGCTTGCGCGAGGACGTAGCGGTTCACGAGGGTTCTTATCGCGCATTGCGAGCGTCGGGAAGCGGTCACCGAAAACGACACGCGATGATGGTGGTGATGATGACGTGCCTCATTCGCCCACGAGCCCGGTGGGTGAGGCGACGCTGATGGACGCGTTGACGTGCTCGGGCACGCCGCTGACGACGTCGATGTTGCGACTGTCTTCGGATCATCAAGCGAAGAGCGTCAAGCTCAACGCCGTGTTAACGACGCTCGTGAACGAGCATGAAGATATGAAAAGTGAAGATTTTGCATCGGCGGTGCAAAAAATCGCGAAGGAGGTGATTAAGCGCGAGGAGCTGGCGGATGAAATGTACGCGCAGTTAATTCGAGCGACGCGTTCAACCGTGGGCGAACGGAGCCGTCGCAAGGCGTGGGAGCTGCTTCGTATCTTTGCTGCGCTGTTCGCGCCGTCGAGGGACTTTATTGGGTTTATTTCCGAGTACATGAACGAGGTGGCGAGTCGGGGTGTGGTGGATGTGCAGCCATTGGCGCGCGCGGCGTTGCACACGATGAAGCGGACGAGCAAGAGCGCGATGCGTCGTCACGCACCCTCCGCAGAGGAAATCGTCGCGTTCGCCAAGAATGAAGAACTGCGAGTGGTGATATCGTTTTTGGATGGCACGTTTGAGGACTTGCCTTATGATATGACGACGACAGTGAAGGAGGCGGTGGAGGAACTCGCGAGTGTGATTAAATTACAAAATCACGCCTCGTTTTCTTTGTTCACCGTGCGCAAGTTCTTTGGAAAAATCACATCCAACGGTAAAGATGGCTTGCTTTCTGAAGAACATCGTGACGTCGGTGATGGTGGATTCGTGAGCGACGCTCTGGGGGATATTCGAAAAATGAAAACTGACGCGACGCCGAGCAAAGCGAGCGCGGTGACGACGGGCGTATTATTCAAAAAACGCATGTTCCGCGAATCTGACGAAACCATCGACGAACCTACGTTTGTGTTACTTTCTTACGTTCAAGCAAAGCATGATTTCATCATGGGTAATTATCCCCTCTCGCGTGACGATGCTGCATTATTAGCGGCGTTGCAAGTTCAAGCCGACGAAGGGCCGACGCTCGTTGAAGACGTGGCGACGCTGTCGATGACGCTTGGCAAGTACCTGCCACGAGTCATGTGCAACACGCGTTCTTCCCCGGATTGGGCCGAGCACATTGCCCGTCAACACGTTCCTGTGAAAGGTTTGAGCTCGGATGAGGCTCGACTGGCGTTACTGCGTATGGTTCGCTCGTTGCCGTATGGAAATTCAACATTTTTCCCCGCGCGTCGCGTCGATGATCCCATTGGCTTACTTCCTGGTAAGTTGATTATCGGCATTAACAAACGCGGTGTGCACTTTTTCCGCGAGCAACCGATGGAATACTTGTATACAGCAGATTTGCGTGACATTATGCAATTCGGTTCGGCGCCGCACGCAATTTTCTTCAAAATGCGTGTCTCCGGCGCGTTGCACGTGTTTCAATTCGAGACAAAAGAAGGCGAATCGGTGTGCATGGCGTTGCAAACGCACATCAACGACGTGATGATGAAAAAATTAGCCGACCGTAATGCCGCAACGCCAGCCAAGGATGCAACGGCGATGGACGCATCGTCCCGAGGCGAGGCGGTGAATTCAACGTCTGACGCCGCGCTCGCCGCGGCATCCAACGAGGCATTCGCGAATCAAGCCAAAGCCGGCGACAGCGTGAGTACGCAACGTCAAATTCGCGATTTAACTCATAAACTTGAGCAAGCCAACGCAGAGCGCACGGCGTTGATGGCACAACTTGGAGACATAAATGAAGCGTTTCACGAAGCAAACGATCGACTCGAAGCCGAGCGCGCAGCCAAGATGGACATCGCGGCAATGATGAAGTCGCTCGAGCAACAGCTGAGAGATGAAAGAAACGCTGCACCGGCGCGTGCGGATGCCGTCGCAGACAGACTCGGTGATTTGTCATCAATTCAAATCAAGGAACTTCAAGATGAGTTAGATATTGAAACTAAGCGCGCGAGAGACGGCGAGGCGCAGTTATTTGAACTGCAGCAAACTGTGGCGGTTTTGGAACAAAAGGCAAAGCGTACTGACGCTACCAACGCGGATGAACTCGCACGCGTAAATGCGGAAAAGCAAGCCGAAATAAGCGAGCTGAAAGACTTGTACAACGCATCAGAGGCGACGGTGGGTGAGCTCAAGCGCGAAATTGACGCGTTGCGCTCGGCGCAAGATGAGCAAAAGGCGGCGCTCACCGAAGAAATGATGAAGGAACTCAATGATTTACGTGAATTGAAAGCACACTTTGCCAGTCAAGAATCGACAACGCGCGAACTCATGGCGAGTCAAGCGGAAAAGATTAAAGAACTCGAAGAAAAGTATTCTCAAGAAGTGCTGCTGCGCCGGCGATACTTCAACATGTTGGAAGATATGAAGGGTAAGATTCGCGTCTACGCCCGCACGCGTCCATTGACTGGCATTGAAAGCTCGCAAAATCAAAAAGCAGTGCTCGCGATGCCGGATGAGTTTACGTGCGCGCATCCATGGCGTGGAGAGAAGAAGGACAGGTCGTATCAGTTTGATGAATGTTTTCCGGCTATGTCTTCCCAAGAGCAAGTGTTCGAAGATACAAAGTATTTGGTGCAAAGTGCCATGGATGGATATAACGTGTGTATTTTCGCATATGGACAAACGGGGAGTGGAAAGACGTTTACGATTTACGGTGATGACGAAAATCCTGGGTTGACACCGCGCGCGATGCGAGAAGTCATGCGGTGTATTCATCGCGATTCAGGAAAATGCTCGGTGAAGATGGAGTGCTACATGCTCGAGCTCTATCGCGACGAATTGATTGATCTACTTCGCCCACAAGGCGCGGGCGACGCACCGAAACTTGACATCAAAAAAGACACGAAGGGTTGGGTCACAGTGCCGAACGCCACCGTCACAGAGGTGAGCAACGAGGATGACATATTGGATGTCATCCAAACAGGCTTGAAGGTTCGTAAAACAGCAGGCACTAAGATGAACGTCGAATCTAGTCGGTCGCACCTAATCTTTTCGCTCATCATCGAAACCACGGACTCGCAAACAGGTACGATCACAAAAGGCAAACTTTCGTTTGTCGATTTAGCTGGAAGTGAACGAGTGAAAAAGTCTGGCGCCGAGGGAGACACACTCAAAGAGGCGCAAGCTATTAACAAGTCGCTTTCAGCGCTTGGCGATGTCATCTCTGCGCTTGCATCTGAGCAGCCACACATTCCGTATCGTAACCATAAGTTGACGATGTTACTCAGCGATTCGATTGGTGGAAATTGCAAGACGCTCATGTTTGTCAACGTGTCGCCGACGGATGGAAACATTGAGGAAACGCAGAACTCTCTCACGTACGCGACGCGTGTGCGCACTATCAAGAACGACAACGGCAAAAATGTCATCACGAAAGAAGTCCAGGTGCTTCGTCAGCAGCTCGCGCACTGGAAGCAAAAAGCTGGTCAAGTGCAGGAACAAGACACCGTCGAAATCGCAGATGAGATACAAGTCGAAGACTTTAAGAACAAAATTGCGCTGTAATTTTAAAACGTTGTTACTCTTACCATTGCATGTACATTGCACCGCTCTTCTAATGCGTTAAAACTCTAGTGTTGTAGCTGCGGCAGTTTGCGCACGCGTGATAAACAAAGTGAAACTTGGCTTCAGATTCTTTGCAGCAATCATTGCAGAGAACTTTTTGCGTTTTCCCCTCAATTGACGTCGGCATACTATGTTCGCTTTCGTCTTCTAAAATTGCGTCAATCATTCTAAAATACACCGAAAAGTCACCCAATGATTTGCGACAGAGTGGGCACGTGTAGTAGTGGCGCGTGTACGTCGTAAAGCACGTGGCGTGCATGAGATGGCCACACGGTAACTCTTTCACCGGCGTTTCAGACTCAGCCAAAAATTCCTTGCACACCGGACATTCAGTGTCCATGCCTCGTTCCGAACATTCGTGCTTACCATGTTGTAAGCTCACACACGCGTTGCACTTCATACAGTGAAAGAAGTCCACACCGAGGCCTTTGCCTCTTCGACAGACGTTGCAAAATGGGCAATGATAAATCGCCGCCGAAGAATCGTCAAATAGGTTGCACACGTTGCAGTGGTACTTCGCCATAGACGTCTTACAATTTAAACACTCCGCAGCGACAGGTTGTCGCACATTGCAATCCGTGCACACCATTTGCTTGATGTTGTATCGGTTCACGGTGTGGTCGCTGACATCGTCGTGGCAAAATCGACACGTAAACGCTTGGTCGCAGCACGGTGCGACGAGTTTACACTTGCGTTTGTAATGCTTGCAACCGCCAGTTGGCCCGTCATCAATGGGTTGGCACACTGGTTCTTTCACTTCCGACCCGCCGGAAGCGCTTAGTTCGCTCGTCTTTTCTTGTTGAGCTTGTAACTGGTTACCGACGATCCATCGGGACGCGAGAAGATTTTGAATCAAATACGCCTTGCGTTCTGGAGCCAAAGTATCATCGCGATTCACCGCGCGCACGGCGTCTTCAAGTTGTATTTGATTCATCCTGAAAATATCTTCCCAACCGGGCTTGAATGTATCGGTGTCGACGGTCCCGGCGCGTAAGCGCAAATAATCTTGCACGTGCCCGATGCCTTCGTGCGCCGCGGGCGGTTGCTCCACTGCTTCCGCTTCGACCGATTCTTCTTCGCCAGGTTTGCTCTTCACCCAGTCGTCGCCACCTTCGATACCGTCCGTCTTACCTTCGTACCACGTGTTTAGCCATTGCGCGAAACGTGTGTTCTGAGTCGCGTGTCGCATGGAAGAAATCATGCCTTCGCGTTCGTTGTCGTTCAACGCGTTGCGCACCCAACTCAACATTGAGCGAAGAACTTCAGCCCCCGTGCGCCCGATAATTTGGCCAACGATTTTCTCTTGTTCTTCAAAGCTAAAGTGCTTCTCGAAGAGTGGCCAAAGCTCGGATTCTTCTTTGGCGACGTGTGTTTCGAGCGACACGCGCATCGCCACACATGCCTGCTGCAACGACTCCACCAAACCTTCACGAAAGCCCTTGGCTTTGCCATCGCCCGCAAATGATGCACGCATTTCGCCAATCAACGTCACGATGTCGTGCATGAGCTCAGCTTCTTGCTTGTGATCGAGCGTGTACGAATGACTGACGTTGTGCAACGCGCTCTTGGCTTCGAGCGCGGGAAATACGATGTCATCTTCAGACATCGAGTGCGCCTCGTATACCCCGCGCAAGAAAACAAATCGCCCATCAATCATGCGTACCAAGCGTTCGTCGTCGTCGTTTGTGCCCTCGGTGGAGATGGCTAAGATGTCGTTCTCCAAGCGTCGCAGCTCGTGACGCAAGGCGTTGTGAAACTGAAAAATATGGTCAATAGGAAGCACCTTTTGCTTGCTCGTCGTTGACGCGACGTCAGCCTGTCGTCGGCGCTTACGCGCGGGCTCTTCAGTTTCGCCATTGGCATCGTCACTTGCACGTCCGCTCGTCGTCGTCGTCGTCGTCGGCTCCTCTGTGTCGTCGTCGCTCGCGCCGTCAAAGAGCGCGCACAAAATTGGCGTCGCCTTTGCTTCCGCTCTCCCATCGCTCGACAACGCTCGACGCAAGCCAGCGGCCGCAGCACACGTCGCGTTCGCTCGCATCTCACGCTCGAGCGCATCAATCTCATCCCCTCGAGCCTCGTCCGCGGCAAAAGTCAACATGTCCCGAACGTCTGTCGTCGGCAACTTTGCGATAAACCGCCACACCAACTCCGCCTGTTCTTCGCGCTTAAATTTCGCCTCAAACATCGGTAACACGTGTTCACTCTCCTTCGCTAAATGTGCCTTTAACGTCGTGCGCGTCGCGTGCACGATGCGTGCCGCTTTTGCCCCGAGCTCCGCCCGTTCCTCCCTCGTCGTCGCTCGCGCCAACGCCTCCACGCACTGCGTCACCTCCTCAAACAACCATTCCTCCGCCTCGTGCTCAAACTCATACGCGCTCGCGACGTTATCAATTCTACTCGCCAACGTCGGAAGCAGTACGTCGTCTTCCGCGACCGTGTGCTTGCGATAGCGCGCGTCAAACGTCGCCCACGCGCGCGCCGACTCTCGCGCGGCTCCCGTCGCCGCCTCCGCCTCCGCCTCCGTCGCCTTGGCCGCGTGCGCGCACGTCTGTGCGAGATCATCTAACGCGTGTTCGAACGCGCGCCGGAACACGGTGTGAAAAAGCGACGCCGCGCCCGCGTGCGCCATGATGAATAAATTCGCGCAACCTCGAGCGACGCAATCAAATTCACAGATCCAGTCGTTTCGTCGCGCGTCGCGCCCCGATTCGCGCCTCGCCGCGCGGCCCGCGCACTTGAATCACACGCACCGAACGAGCGCCGCCGCGGACGCGCGAGTTGTGCGTCGCGTCGCGTCGCCTCGGCGCGCGATTGAATGACGTTTGGCCACACTCGTTGACGCTTGACTTCATCCCGTCGCGGCTCATCCGCGCCCGGCGCCGTCATCGACGCGTTCGCGCACGGAACATCGCCGAGTGCGTGGCGCAGGCATGTTTGCGCGTTCGATGGCGCTCGACGGCGCGTGCGCGAGGCGCGTGGTTGTGGATAAGTGGTGCGAAAAAGTGCACCGACCAAAGCACTGCGATGGCCACGTCGCGCGCGCACGGACGCGCGTTCGCGCATCGCCGCGGCCTAGCGCGGACGAACGCACATCGTCGACGATGGCATCCATGTCTCGCGCGCGCGAACGTGAGGCGGATGCGGCGCTGGGGAGGGAGCCTCTGGGCGGAGCCGCGCTAGGCGGAGCCAAAGCGCTCGCGTGGTTGAAGGATGCGTGCGCGTGCGCCGCCGATCGCGTCGTGCTCGAGACGTTGAAGGGTGAAGGTTCCTTTTCTTTTGATACGTTCGATGTCACGCGCGAGATTGCGGCGAGCGCGAGGGGCACGGCACCGACTGAAAATGTTCGCCTGGCGTTGGCGCACCGACCGACGACAAATCCAATGTTTCTTCGCGCGGCGTACGATGCGTTATCTCGCGCGCTCGGGGGCGATAGCGCCGCCAAGGCGAGTGAAACATGGGCACAATTACGCACGTCTGTGGTGTTGGAGAAAAATAAACGCAAGGTGAAGGCGAAAAACGCGAAAGATGATGTAAAGAATGCGTCGACGTCGGCGACGATTGACCGCGTGTCGACGTTTGTGAATAGAGGGAAAGAGTTATTAGCGCTCGAGCGCGAACAGGAAATCGCATCCACCTCGTCGGTGCGTTATGGTGACGACGATGCGAGCGATGAGTACAGAGCGCGAGACGTTGCGAACGGATTGGTCGTTGTCGGCGCCACGCGCGGAGCCGACGGCGCGTCGCTTCTCGTCTTCAAGTCATTCAACGACAAAGATATCCCAAACCATGCCCTCACCGTGGGCGACCGCGTCTCCATCGACGTCATCGGTAATATTAGTGACGCTAAGCCGTCGTACGACAGTTTTGATGAAGCTGAAGCCGATGTTGCGGTTTCGACGTCCCGGGAAGCGACGGTGCGCTTTTTGGGCGACGCCATGGACGCGCGCGTTTCGGCTCGTTTGCACGACGCGACATCCATCACGCTCGAGTACGGCGAGCGCGATGCGACGGGGATTATTCGTGAATTGGCGGGTAAGGTGTTAAGTCTAGCGCGCGTGCCGGATGTGACGACGTATGAGAGGCAAGTCAAGGCGTTGGACGCGTTGATGGCGGCGACGGCGGCGACGCGGTCAAATCCGGCGTGTTCGCGCGTCATCAATGCGGTTTTCGATGCTTCCCGCACCGCTGAATGGCGCGACGACGACTTGAACACCATCACCGATGTCGACGCGGCCACCAGCGCAGCGGTCGCGACGGTATCGGTCGAGTCCCTCGCCAATATCGTTCCGTTGACTCCGAGCGCCGAAACATTTGACGCGTCTCAAATCGTCGCCTCTCGCGCGGCGTCGACGTCCAAGTACCCCGTGGTGTGCATTCAAGGCCCACCAGGTACGGGTAAAACCGCCGTCGTCGTCGAAATCATCGCCCAAGCCATCGCTCGAGGCGAACGCGTGCTCGCGTGCGCGCCAAGTAATTTAGCCGTGGATAATTTGGTTGAGCGTTTGGCGGGCGTCGAGGGCGTCCGTCCGGTGCGCCTAGGCGCGCCCGAGCGCATCAGCGCCGCCGCGTTATCCTCATCCCTAGACGCCCAAGTCACGGCATATAGCGAAGCATTCTTTGCGCAGCAGCGTTTGGATTCACAGGATGCTGCGTTGCGGTTACGGCGCATGATGCAGCGTGCAAACGACGGGACAAAAATGTCCAAAGCCGAGCGGGCGACGCTCGAAGCCGACATCGACGCCTTGAAAGCTTACCAACGGAAACTCACCAAAACTGGCACGAAGCGTAAAAAGCTCGCGACGTCATCGATTTTGCGAGGCGCAAACGTCGTGCTCGCGACAAATGCGGGTGCGGGCGCGGATGCGATACAAACGTTGCCGCCGTTTGATTTGGTTGTCGTGGACGAAGCCGCGCAGGCGAGCGAACCGTCAACATGGATTCCACTCGCACGCGCGCGACGCGCGGTGCTCATCGGTGACCCGAAGCAACTTGCACCTATAGTTCGCTCTCGTGAAGCCGCACAGGCAGGATTAGCGCGGTCTCTCATGTCGAGGCTGATGTCGAAGACGTCGACGTCGAGTCCCGACGCCTCGGAGTCAATCGGGGTGCTGAGCGTCGCGCTCGATACACAATACCGCTCACACGAAGCTATTTCATCATGGTGTAGCGTAGAGTCGTATAGCGGACGATTGAACGCCGCGGAAAGCGTCAAAGATGGGTTGTTATGCCATCTTCCCGGGGTGCTACAGACGCCGGTGACGACAACGCCGATGTTCATGTTGAGCACGCGGAGCAATGACGGCCGCGTGCCTGTCGAATGTATTGAACGCCGCGTTGGTGGCTCGTACATTAACGAAGGAGAGGCCACGATTGTTGCGTCGCACGTGTTACTTCTGCTGAAATCTGGCGTCAAGGCGAGTGATATCGCGGTGATTTCGCCGTACGCGGCGCAAGTGCGATTGTTACGCGCCGTGTTCTCATCGGCGCTCGAAGACGTTCAAGATTCGGCGAGCGTTGAAGTGTCATCTATCGATGCGTTCCAAGGGCGTGAGGCACAAGCAGTGGTGATTAGTATGGTTCGAGCGAACCGCGCGCGCGATGTAGGATTTTTGGCGGATGCCAGGCGCATGAACGTCGCGGTGAGTCGGGCCAAGCGGCACGTCTCCATCGTCGGCGACCATAAAACGATTACGAACGACGCGTTTTTGGAGCGTCTCGTCAAGCACATCGAAGGCGTGGGATCGTTTAGGACTAATTCTTCGTATTTGGACGCGCCGCTGTAATTCATTCATTCATTTATTTCTATTCGTGCCGTTTCACCATTTGGCGATTTCGGCGGCGCGCGCGACGGCAATTTTCGCTTTCTTCTTCGTATCCGCTAACTCTGTGCGTAACTTATCATTCTCATGGCGAAGCTCTCTGAGCGCGCGTCGAACAATGGTAATGTCATCGCTCGCTAACGCCTCGTCTACGTCAGTAGGTTTGCTCGATGAGTCACTCGGGGAGCCAAATTTGAGCTGTGTGCCGACGAGCTCTGGCGACGACGAGGAATCGACCGCTCGCGCACCCATCATCCGCGGCGCAGGAGACATTGATAATCGACGCAACGCTTTTTGAATCGTCTTTGTAACGCTTTCAATCGTGACTTCGCTATTCGTCGGCTCGGGTGAGGACGACGAGTCGGCGCCAGAGCGCTTGGGCACGCCCGGAGGCGGCATGACGTCGCCGCTCTTGCGCTTGGATTTCACATCTTCTTGCACCTTGGGCGCGACTGCAGCCGGCGGCGCCATGCCGGGTAAATTAGAAAACAAATATCCACCAGCACCGGATAATGCCGCGCCGGACATGTTCACCAACGACGCTTGTTGGCGCTCAAATTCCTCCGCCTTGGCGCGCGCCACAGGGGGTGGATTCTGCGCCTTGTGCAACCTCTGCATATGCATCGGGCGTTGATTCGGTCGTGCGGGCGACGGCGACGCCATCTGCGCCATCAATCGCGCATAATACCCTTTCCCTTGCCATGATTCGTGTAATTGTTCGCGTAAGCTCTTCGCATGCAGGCTCTTCGCCGGCGAAGGCGCGGCGTCTGGCAACATTTCATCCGCCATCTTCATGAGCTCCGCCACGCGGCTGTGTACGTCCTCCACCGCACCGTCCGTGCTCACACCCGCAGCTTTACGCGCAGCGATTTCTTCCTCATACTGTGCCTTGGCGTACGCTTCTAAATATGCCTGTCGCTGTCGAGGATTACCCACAAAGGCGGGAGACGGCGGTACTTCATCCGCGGCGACGGTTTCCCAACTTTGAAACTCCCCGAAGCGTTCCGCCGCCTTGTGCGTGCGACGGGACGATCGGCGCTTAGGTTCGCCATCACTCGCTATAGAATCTGAATCCGTCGTTGTCGTCGTCTTTGACGCGGCGTTTCCAGAGCTTGAGCTCCCCGCGCTCAACTTGCGCGCCACCGTACCTCCGCCCGCCGTCGAAGGCGTGGGCTCATACGCCGGTGGCGACATCGACACGCCGCTAAACGACTGACTCGAATCTCGAGTACGCGTCGTCATCGCCTGATCCACCGATGCAAACGAGTCGCTCGTACCCGAAAGCTTTCTCGCCGCGCCGCGGCTCGACCGCCCGCGTTCATCCCCCTCGCCGTGGCTCACGCGTTTCGACGCACCGCCTCGCGTCGATCGCGCGCTCGCAGACGACGTCTTCGCCTGTGTAGCCATTACAAAGTCAACGCGCGCGCGTTCGTCAGCCAGATGTACGTAAAGCGATGCGCAACGACGCGCGGAAGATGATGATCGTTGGACTCGAACAGACACTTTTGTGTCGTCGCATCCACCGCAAGCTCCTCACGCGCACGCGCGCGACGGCGTCGTTCGTACCTTATTCGTGGCGTCGATGAGTGCGCTCATGCCGCCGGGTGCGGTCGCGCGCGTTTCGGGCGTCGCGTCGCGGTGTGAAGACGCGATGAGTGATTCAAAGCTTTATTTTTTTTCTCTTTCCCCTCAGACATGGAACGCTCGCGAACTTGACGCGTAGATTGACATTTACGACGCGTAAGATTACAAAACCACATTGATGTACATATACAATAAAACACACACGCGTGATGGTGTGTTGGTACGTTGGTGCCGCGCGTGCGAGCGCGGGATGACGGCGTTTGGGTGGACGTTGGACGTCGAGCGCGGCCGCGGATGGGCGCGGCCGACGGCAGAGGTCTCGGATGACTGTATACGCGCGTGATGATGACTCCGCGCGCCACTGCCTCATCGAGCGTTATAAATCATCAGCGTCGTAGTACCCATCGAGCATCCACTCCGTGGCTTCGACGTCATCTACGCCGCGATCTAACCGTTCGCGTTCGTCCCAAAGCCTGTCGTATTCATCCATGCGCGCCTCATCCTCTCCGCTCGTATCCAACAACATATTCTGAATAGAAATCGGCAGCGACTCCACGTGATCATACGCATGAATGCGATAAATGAGCTCGGGAAACTCGCGCACCACCGCACGGGCGTCGCATCGCGGGTCGAGCGCGGCTAATTTCTCAACCGCGCGTTCGACGTGCGCGTGAATGTCCTCCACTAATAACAACTTTGGATGACGTTCAATGAGCCCCGTGACATCGGCGCATTGATCAATGTCGCACAGCACGTCTTGGAGTTCTAACACGCGCTTGTGTGCGGACGCGAGTTCGATGTCTAACATGGCTGGTTCGCGCGCGAACACGGCGCAGACGTCGATGTCTGGCAACAGACGCCGCAGCGTGTTCCCGGCGACGGCGATCGACACCGCACTGCGCATCGGTTCAACCTTATCTGCGACGTTAACCAAGGCGGCGACGTCCCGCGCACTGGCGCCGGCGTATTCGCGCCAAAAGTCGATGAGTTCATCGCGCCATGCGTCCCCGGGCGGCGTTTGAGCGCGCGCGCGCAGATTATTGTCACGACGTTGCGCGTCTCGGGCTCCACGGGCGTACGCGATGCGCGCGTGCGCGAACGGTCGCGCACCGACGCCGGAGGCGCGAGCGAACATGGTTCTGTCGCGTCGTCGTCGACGACGACGGCGAGTCGCGCACGCGCGATAGTGTGAGGCGGGTAATCCATAGTGGTGGTTTAAACGCGGGAGCTGTACAGTCAGCGACTGGCGTCCGAGCGCGGTCGGGCGATGTGTGTGCTGTGTTCTAATTACAATTCGCGCGTACGCGTTGTCTATGGTGTCGCACTGCCAATGGTCTTTTGGTTGTGATTTATTTCTTGAGATTGGCGACAAAGTCGTCGACGGAAAATTCTTCGTCGTATTGCGACGCGTCCCACAATTCTTCCAATCCGTTGACGATGTTTGATAATCCCCCGGATGCGGCGCCGGCGGCTGCGGCTGCGGCGCCCTTCTGTTCGCTGACTGGCGCGCCATCCTTGCCAAGTTTTGCGCCCTTTTCCGCGGTGAACAACTCGAGCATTTGTCCGGTATCCATGGCGGACATGGAGGCGTTATCGGCGTTGACCACGGCGTTGGCGACGTCGAGCTTGAAGCGTTGAAGAGACATAATCTTTTCTTCCAACGTACCACGGGTTAAGATGCGGTAGACGTTTACCGTGCGACGCTGACCGAGGCGGTGCGCACGATCCATGGCTTGTAAATCCTTTTGCGGGTTCCAGTCATGTTCTAAGAAGACGACGGTGTCGGCGGATGTCAAATTTAAACCCAAGCCACCGACGTGAGTGGTGAGTAACAAGACGTCAATCGACGGATCAGCGTTGAATTTACGAACGACTTCAAAGCGTTGCGACGGTGCGACAGAACCGTCGAGACGAAGCCAGCTCACGTCGCGCATGGAGTTGGAAAACAACTCGTTCTCCACTAAATCAAGCAAAGATTTGAGTTGTGAAAATACCAGTACGCGATGGCCCGAGCCTGACGCGGGATTCGGTTTGGCTTCACCCCCGTTCGCCTTTTCTTCCTCAATGTCGACACCGATGCCGCAATCCAAGAGAATCTGCTTGAGCGCGTCGAACTTTGGTGAACGCATTTCCGGGTCGAGCTTGGTAGTTTTCTTTGTCCCGCCGTCGCCGGCGACCAAGCGCGGATGCGAGCACAACTTGCGCAAGTACTGCAACGTTTGGAAAACGTGCTGCGCCGCGCCCTCGGCGCTACCCCCGCTTTGAATCGCATCGACGGCTTGATTCTTTGCTTCGCTTGATTCGAAGGAGTCGTACATCTTTCGTTGCGCCTCGGTGAGGTCGACGTAGACATCTTGGATGATTTTCGGCGGTAAATCCTTCAACACTTGATCCTTCGTGCGGCGCATGACGAACGGCATGACTTGCTTATGCAAGGCTCCCGTGGCGAGCGCACCTTGTTCGGATAACCCACCGCCCTTTTTAGCCGCGGCTGAACGCGCAGCAGCGATGCCGTACGTCGCCTTGAACTCTTTTTCGGTGCCTAAAAATCCCGGCATTAAAAAGTCAAACAAACTCCACAATTCCACGACGTCGTTCTGAATCGGCGTTCCGGACAATAACAAGCGATGTTCGGCGCGCACCGCCTTGACGGCTTGCGTGATGCGACTCTTTGGGTTTCGAATCGCATGACCTTCATCCAGTACGCAGTAGCACCAATCGAATTTCCCGAGCGTATCTTCGTCCGCGCGTACGGATTCGTACGACATGATGACGACGTCATACTTGGAAAAGTGCTTTTGCATCGCGACGCGATCTCCGGGTGCGCCCTGGTATTCGAGCGGCCGCAACACGTCCGAGTCAACGTATTGCGAGATTTCGTACGCCCAGTGTCCGACGAGCGTGGTCGGACAAATCACCAGGTGCGGCAAGTTCTTCTTGCCAGCCTGTTTGCGTTCTATCGTCGTCGCGGCTAAAATGCACGTCGACTGCAACGTCTTTCCGAGACCCATGTCATCTGCGAGCGCTCCATGAAGCTTAAACCTACGCAAAAACGCAAGCCAGTTCACGCCGTCTTGCTGGTACGGACGCAACGTGCGCGAACACTTGAATGGGAGCTTGAAGTCTTCGATTTTGCTATTGTCCAGGAGCGCTTCGAGGAATTCACCATCCTTGGTCGAACGCTCTTTTTGCTTTTGGGTTAATTCCTCGGGCGGCGTCGTGCCGCGTGCGAGTGGTAAAAGCGGCACAAGCGACGCAAACGCTTTCGTTGCGGCGCCTCGAATATTCAAGTCAGGATCGCTCATACGACCCATTAAGGGTACGAGTAAGAGCACGCAATACGGCGCGAGAGCGGAACCGAGACGAGCGGTGAGCTCGCTCGCCAATCCAACCGATCCTGCGCGTGTGGCCGTCTCCGCGGCGGCTTCGCCATCTTCCAGACGAGGCACAATATACTCGAGCAACGGTGAAATGACGCGATCGGGGTAGGCATTCGCAATTGTGGCGATGGCCTTGCACGCGGTGACTCGCACCGCGGCGTCGGCGTACATCGCCGCCGCAAACGCGGCGCGCGTAACTTCAATCACCTTTGCACGAAGCGATTCGTGCGCCACCGGCCCGAATACCTTGATCATTTGCAACCCGTCAACGAGAGTTTGTATCGCGAGTAAGTCGGCGGACTCAGCCGGAGCGTTCACCACGGGCGCGACGATGATTTTCTCGAGTGCGGGCAGCTTTGAGAAAACGTCGCCTCCGAATGATGCGCAAATCGCGCGAATGCACGCCTCCGCGCCCAAACGCGACACCATGGCTTCGCTAATCTCTTCATCGTCAACGACGCCGCCATTTGCACCTTTTTTCTTCGCATCTTTGACGTCCTCTTCGGGAACTTCCTTAACGCCCGCTCGAAGCGTTTCCTTGATGTCCCCGCACGCCATGATTGAAATATTCTTCAACAACTTGTCATTCGGTGACGGCTTGCGGTCGGCGCACAACTTAATCATCGCCGCCACTGAATTTGCGGCGCGCCTTTGTAGCTCCAAGTCGCGCTCGCGGCGCACAGAAGACATTAATGGCTGAATGAACGGGTTCAATTTGGGTGGTAACGCGCCAAAGCTCACGGCGGCGCCGGCGGCTGCTGCGAGCACCGAGCCGTGGAGTTTTGCCTCTGTGTCACGCAATCGCTGCGCAGATGCGTGGAGAGAACTTCTCGCGGTCTCGACCACTTGAATCTTTGTCTGTGTGTGAAAAGTCACAAAATAAAATAAAGTCAGTCGTTGCGCGTCTCTCAAAACGTAAAAAATATCCGAGAAGTCATACTTCTTCCAAGTCAATGCTAGACTGGGGAAACCTGTACTCTCGTATGAATGTAGGAGCTGGACACGACTCGAGGTCGTCCGACACGCGCAGCACTGTGTTATGGTGTACTGCGCGTGAGAGTGAGCGCGGTCGATCGTACGCAATGACGTCGACGCTCCGCACACGCGCTCCATAAACGCGACAAAAAAACAAAGGAAACAATCTAAGCACACATACCTGCGGTACAGCTGCTGAAAGAGTCGCGGCGGAATCCGCACCAAAACCATCCGCTTCGGGGCTAGGAACCTCGCCCGTCACTTCCACGCCATTCGTTGCCGCTACGCGAAGGAACGCCATAGACTCACTTTTTACGTACTTGACCATTTGCGCCACTTCCCCGTATGACGCCGGCGAAGGCGCGCTCGGATACGCCGGATTGGTGTTCGCCAAAATCGCCGCCAACTTTGCCCCAGGTTCTTGCAACGACGGGCGTTCGGGGCCTGGCGGCACGACGTGGAGCCAGAGCGTAAGAAAGTGCGCACCGGCGAGCCGCGCCGTGGCATTGGCGTGCGTCAGCATCGACACCGCATGCGCCTCCATTCGCTCCACAGAGTTTGTGCGCGAGTTCGAGCCGAACACCGCGGCGAGCCGGGCGAGACATTCGAGACCGCGCATGCGCCCGACGGTGGTCGCCGGCCAGTCTTTGGCGACAGCGCGAATTTCACCCTTCACGCTCGGCGGCTGCGAGACAAAGATGAGATTGCCTTCGGGACGGGCGGCGACCACCGTCGTCGAGAGTTCGAACCATTTCCCACCGTGCACCATGAACGATGCTTCAATGATAGCGATTGGCACGGTGCGCAGCAACGCCGTCCACGCGTCGCGCGCGGCTTCGGCGCTCGCGGTATCTTCATCTAAGAGCGCCCCTTGCATGGCGTGACGCATTGCCGGCGCGCACGCCTCTTGTACCCAAAGTTCCGCTGTAGAGTTTGGCTCGACAGCTAACAAACGCGAAAGCGTTTGCCACACTGCGAGGCGTACCGATGCGATTGGATGTGCGGCGAAAGGCCATAAACGAGGGACGACTTCGGCGAGCTGCACGGATGATTTGGCGCGCGTGGTCTCGAGCGCGTACAATTTTGCAATGAGTTTCATCACTGGTACCGCGCTCGGGGACAAGTCGTCGAGTTCGGTGAGCAAGCCCCAAAGCGAAGATAACAGTTCGTTGAATTGCGGGTGCGAGGGTAAGTGCTCGGCGGCGGGAAGGAGCGACTCTGCTGCCGCACCTCGAACGTCGTCGTCGGCGTCGATGAGCGCCTTGGTCGCGGCGGGTAACGCCGCCGGGAGCAAATCGAGCGCCAACTCGGATTTGGCCGCGAGAATGTACTTCAACCCAAGCAATGCTGAGTGTCGAACTTCCCATTCCGGGCGCGAGAGCAGCGTCAGCGTGCACGACACGACGGCGTCTACCGCTTCAGGCGATAACGGCAACAACGCGGCGCCGAGCGCTTGCGCCGATGTCTCACGCACCGGAGCCACCGCACCATCGCCCGCGAAATCGCCGAACCGATCGAGTGCCAAGATGCACAACAAGCGCACGCACATATCTTCCAGCCAGCGGGCATTGGCCTCGCGCGCTTGTTCAATCGTACCCGGTTCGAGCTTCACGCCTGGCGGCGGCGCCCACACCGCCGCGCTCGCCGCTTGATGACGCAACACTTCGCGCAATGCCGCAGCCGCACCGTGGCGCTCTTCCCAGCCTTCAGAAAACATCATGTACGCCAGCGCCTCGCACGTGCGCGCTAGAGGCCATCCTCCAGCGGCGACTTCGGCTTGTTCTTCGTCGTCCTCCTCGGCTTCGGCGCGCTCTCGCTCAGCTCGCGCCTCGTCTTCATCCTTCTTCGTGCGTTTGAAATCTCCCGGCGCTAAACCTTCTCTCAACGCACGTTTGGCTTTGCGTTTTAACTTGTTTAACTCGCGAGCGCTGAGATGGCTATAATCCACGTCGCCGGTCAAACCGTCCACCGCTTCCGCCGCGCTATCGCCCACCGCAACCTTCTCCTTCACCTCAACCCTCGCCCCGTCGTCATCGAGCAAGTCTTCATCCTTCACTAAATCTGACATTTTCATATTCTCATCCATCATTGCCCCGGCTTCGGGGCCGAGCTCCATACCGAGACGACGTTTTAAACTCGCCTTGGCCTCCGCCAATCGCTCCGCCTTCGTCCCTGGACCGTGCTCCAGATGCCACCCGACGCCGCTCGAGCTCAGCAATATCCCCGCTTTGGCCAACACGCGTTCGACGTCAAACTTCTCGAACGTCAGGTCCAAGGCGTCGCTCGCGGTGAAGGCGTTCTCCGCCGCGCCGCTCTGGGCGTCGCTCGAGCGCGCGGCTCCTTCACCTTGTTCAGCTTCCAACGACGCAATCGTCGGGTGCGTCAGCCGCGAGGCGATTTCGCTCATCGTCGCCGACGCCGCCACGCGAGTGTCCCATTTTTTGCTCCGCAAATGCGCGCGAATGCGACGAAGAAGGTTCGGGAGCTGCCCGGCGTGCGACGCCGCGAGCTCGCCGATCTGTTTCGCAGCTTCGCGTCGAGCGTCGGGCGTCGAACCCGTATCGATAAGCTTGATGAGACGATCAAGTCGAGACCCGCCGGCTTCGGCGGCGGCGCCTGACATCGTCTGTCGGCGCGTTGATTTCTGAGGCGAGCGCCGAGCGGGCGGTTATTATATAAAACGATGAAACGCGCGTGCATTACAAATCACAATCACAAATCAACCCACGCACGCGTGGCTACATCGTCGTTCGAGCGTGACTGATTGATTAATCGACGTCGTTGGCGTTGGCGCTCGGCGGGGCGCCGCCGCCAAATCCGCCCGGCATACCACCCATGCCGCCCGGCATACCACCCATGCCGCCCATACCGCCCGGCATACCACCGCCGAACAAACCCATGAGCTTTTGCAACACCGGCCCAACTTCCGGATCGCTCATGTATTGCATCGCCGCCATGGGGTTGCTCATCATCGCTTGCATGGCTTGCATGACTTTGGGATTTTGCATCGCCTTCATAAGCTCGGGATCCGACGTCAATTTTTCCAGCATTTCAGGCGGTACGTTCGGCATGCCTCCCGGCATGCCGCCTCCCGGCATGCCACCTCCCGGCATGCCACCGCCCGGCATACCACTGCCCGGCATACCACTGCCCGCGGCGTTCGCAGCGTTCGCGGCATCCGCCGCCGCGCGCGCTCTCGCCTCCGCCGCCTTGGCTTTCGCCTCCGCCTCCTTCTGCGCGCGCGCCTTGCCTTCCGCCACGTGCATTTCATGCACCCGGCTCAGCACCGCTTTGTGAATATCACCATAATGTTCATCGAAATCAATCTGCAATCCTTTCGATAAGTCCGCATTCGCCGCGGCGTATTGTCCCAAATATCTTTGCGCGGCGCCGCGAATCTTCAACGCCTTGGCGCTGTCCGGATTAATCTTCAACGCCGCATCGCAATCGCGAATCGCCGCATTAGGCTTGCGCAATTTGATGAAACATTCCGCACGCTTCGCGTACGTCAACGCGCTCGGGGCGATGACCACCGCTTCGGTGTACTTTTCAATCGCTTCATCGTATTTCTCTGCCGCGACGGCTTCCGCGGCGGCTTCCTTCGCCGCAATCATCTTCGCCTCTTCGTCATCACTCAGCGTTTCTTTCGGCTGTTCCGGCCCCATGGTATGCGCGACATCACTATCAGGCGTCATGAGCTCGGGATCATCCATGTTCACGCTCGTCGGCGGCGCTTTCGGCGGAGGAATCGTCGCCTTCAAGTCTTCGATGAGCCACGCTTTAAAAAACTTCATCGACTCCACGTCGAGCACCGCGGTGTCTTCGCGCGCGCAACGCACTAAATGCTTCAGAGTTTCAATCGTTTCCGTCGTCGCCATGGTCGTTCGTTCGCGTCCGTCGCGCGCTGTCGCGTGAATATGCGTGTGTTAGAGTGCCGCATTCGCTGACTCGGCTTTCATCAGTCTTCCATCGCTCAAGATGCCGCTCTCCCGCGCGCGCGCGGCGTCGTTACGCGCGACGCGCGGCGCGGCCGCGTCGCATTCGATGCCACCGCACCCGTCGTCGTCGTCGCTCGTGGCGTCGCGCGCGCTGGCGGCGTCGTGGACGTCGCATCGGCGCGTCGCCCGAGACGCCGTGGCGTCGGACGTGGCTCGACGCCGCCTGTCGTCGTCGTCGGCGGCGGCGGCGGCGACGGATCCGAGCGAGACGACGCGGGGGATGATTACGTACGGCGTCGAACGCTGGCGGCGAGGTGCGCGCGATCGCGCGAGACGCGAAGACGCGCTGAAGCGACGTCGTCGGACTAACTGTACGCGCGTTTGCGTTGATATGTATAGGCGCGCGCGATGACGCGCGAGGCGTGCTCGAACACGCGGATGTGATGATTGCAAAGATTGGCTCGGGCGTGGATGACGGCGCGGCGCGGGATTGCGCGTCGCGGGCGTCGACGGTGTGGGCGAGTTTGATTCGGAGCCGAGGCGACGCGACGAGCGCGAGAGAGGCGACGACGAAAGCGATGACATTTGCGACGTCTGCGGAGGACGTGACGAGTGCGAGAGCGATGGAGGCGTTGACGATGAGTCGTGAATGCGCAAAGGGTAAGCCTTGGGAGGTGATTGAGCGCGCGTTGGGGGATGAGGCGAAGGCTTTGTCTGACGCGTCTCGAGCGGCGGCGTTGGCTGGGGCGAGAGCGTTGGCAGCTCTCACACGATTTCGCGTCGATGACGCGTTCGCGAGCGCGGAACGATGTGCTGAAAGCGTTATCGATCGCGCCGCCCTTGAAGAGGCAAAGTCTGCGCCGCATGGATGGGCGGTAGCGACGGCGCTGAAGACGCTCGGGCACGTCGAACGCTTGCGCGCAGCGGACGATGACGCATATGCACGCGCGCTCGAGTATTACACTCGCGCGCTCGAGTACGCCACGGATGTGTCCATTAACGAATCTCCTGGAGCGATGGCGTCGAAAGTCATCGCCGAAGAAATCATCGTCGATTGCCGCTTGGCGCTGGCGCAGCTCTTAATCTCAGCGGAGGACGTGACACTCGCTGAAACGCACGCCGCGCGCGCCGTGAGTGGCGCCGAGGCACTGGGCGACGAGAAGCACCCATGTGTTGGCGTTGCCGTCGCCGTGAGCGGTGATGTTTACGTCGCAAAGGCGCTACGATCGACATCGGGCGCGAGCGTGTTGGGCGACGGCGCTGGCGTCATGTTCGCCGAAGGTTTGTACAGAAACGCCATCAAACTGATGCACTACCCGCACATGGTTGAAGACGCCGAAATCGTGCTCGATTACGAAGCCCGGCATTTATGTGCGCTGTTACACGCGAGATACTCGAGCGTGCTTCGCGCCTCGGGTGAGCAGCGAAGGAGTGAATCAGACGCGTGGTTGGCGAGCGCCAAGCTATTGTGGCCGGATGAGCGCGAGCGGGACGAAGGTGGCGTCAATGGACTCGATGTCGTTACAAGTGCCGCAACCAAGCTCGGTACGAAAAATGGCATCCACGTGTTGATTGATTTACAGCAAATGACCCCGCTTACGGTTGGTCAATGAAAATGTTTGATTTAGTAATTTTAGCCCTTTGCGACATTCGCGTAGCACGTGTACGTTTACGAGTTGATTCATTTACAATACTGAAAGCCTCGCGCTCGCTTACTTACTTTCTTGCTGAGTGAATTACTTCACCACGACGTCGCTATCGGCCACATGGAGTTCGTGATGCTTCAGTTCCGTCTTGCTCATTCCGAGCTCACGAAAGTTGACTCTCGATTGCGCGTCGGCGCCCGCCGGCGAATTCATCACCTTGGACGAAGGCCCGCTTAATATCGCCGTCAAATCTCCGCCCAGCTCCGCCGCGCGCATCGCCGCCTCCAGCTTGGCCTCAAAATCCAACCCACTCGTGGAATGTTCGGGTTTCGGAACCGTCTCGTACTTTTCTGGCGACCGCGCGTCAAATTTGGGCTTAAACTCACGCTTGGGCATCGCCGCCTCGAATGGCTTGATCGCGACCGCATCTTCTACCTTGACGCTCGTGTTTACCATTTCATTCGTCATCGACGTCGACGCGCCGCACGCGTCATCCAACGCCTTGGCGAGCATGCGCTCAAACGCATCCGACTCTGGCTCGACATCCGCCGTCGTCGTCTCTGTCGTCGTCTCAACCGGCAGCGGCGGCGATGGCGGCGATGCACACACTTCAGGCTCCATGTCAACGCCAATCACTACATCTTCAGCCTCCTCCTCCCCCTCGACGACGGCTGTGGTCGTCGAGAACGCGGTCTTTGAGCCGACGGGGGAGTTCGCGACGCCGCGCTTGGCGCCAAACATCGCACTCAAATCCACCCCGTTCGCCTCCGCCTCCATCGCCGCGCGTAATCTTGCTTCAAATAAAATATCACTCGACTCTTCCACCGCATCATCGCCAGCGCCGTCGTCGTCGTCGCCGTCGTCGCGCTGCTCCGGGACGATGACCGGGACGACGACGCGAACATTCGCCGCCGACGCCGCCGCCTTCACCACCGCCACGCGATCCACCACCACGCCAGCGTCGACCGCCGACACCACCGCCGCCATTTTCATCGACGGTTTCGGCGCGTACACGCTCGCGGTCGGGGACACGACGAGCGGGAACACGCCGTCGAGCGATTGTCCATTCGTATTCATCTTCCCCCCGCCTCGCGACGCGGGCTCGAGAAGCCACGACGCGCGCGTGATGTTCAACGGCGAAACATTCGTGAGGTCGAACAACGATGTCGTCGCTTTCGTCGTCGACGGGGTCTCCATGCCTCGCGTCGCACGTCACGAAACGGAAACACAACTCGCGTGGGCGATTATGAAGCTTTTCTAGAGTTACAACGGCTTCTAAAAGAAATTCTCGCAAAGAATTCGCGCGACGCCATCCGCGCGTGATTGACGAAAAACACACCCCCGATGCATGCCACACCCTGTCGCAATGGCACATCCATCCGCGCATGTGCGTCGTCAATCAGACGCTTCGACGTCCAAATCCAAAAGCTTATTCAAGCCTTGGTTTAAAAAATACCTCCCCGCGCGCTGCACGTCCAGCCTCGACCCGTCCTTTACGTACTTGCCCTTACATAAATTATACTGCGTCGTCACGCGGCTGACGATGAACCAGTCGTCGGCGCATTCGATCGTGTCCCCGCAGTGCACGTCCTTCGCCAGCGAAAACGTCCCGAGGTCCTCGGGGGGCGGGGTGTGCACGCGCACCGCGTACGGCGCGAGTTTTGGCACATCGGGCGCCTTGGATGAGGACGAACTCGACGACGGCATCGGGGCATCGCGTTTCGGTCGCGCGTCGTCGCCGTCGTCGCGCGTCGACGACGCACAGCGCGCAATCGATGGTGATTTTCGGGTTGGGTGATGACGTGGCCTCGAAGCGGCACAACCGCGGCTGTGACGCGACGACGACACCGACGCGGTGGTGGTTGTGCTTGTGGTGCGCGTGGATGCGTGCATCGCGCGTGCGTGCGCGCACAGCGAGCGCGCGCGAGGGCGGCGTCGGCGTGTGAGGTTATCTAAAGTCTTTGGTTTTGAGCTACACGCGTGTCTAGTCTCGCATGGCATCCTTGACGACGTCCATGCGTCTAATTTCCTCAAGCGCCCAATCGAGGGTGATGCGTTGGCGCGTTTCGGGATGTAGCATAGCCACAGTGGTGGCGTCTTCGTCGTCGTCGTCCAAGGCGGCGTCGAGCGGGAGGGCGCGGATGTCGTCGGCGGCGCGGCGGAGCGCGGGCGGCGCTTCGAGCAGCTGGAGTAAATCCGCGGGCGTGTGCTCGACGTACGTCGCGGACGGGTCTTCGTCGAGCGCGAATGGGGCGAATTCGCCCGTGTCGTCGGCGTGAGGTGAGCTGGTGCTGGCGCCACCGACGCTGGTGCCGCCGTCGCTGGCGGCACCGCTGAGTCTTCGCTGCGCGGCGCCGGGCGAATGCGGATAGACGCCGACGACGTCGCGCAACGACGTGCCTAAACTCGAGCTCGGAGACCATGATGCGCGTTGCGCGCTGCTCACTGATGGGTGTGCGCTGTTTATCGATGCGCCACGAATGAGACGTGGGGACGAGACGCTGAGGGATGGGGACTCGGGGCACACGAATCCACCCCAAGGCGCTCGGGACGATTTTCCAACCGAACTGCCGCCGGGCGAGTCGCGCGCGACGCGAGGCGAGCACGCAATCGGTGTCGCACCCGCGACGTGCGGGCTCGATGGCGATTCCGGCTGCGCACTCGCGAGCGACGATGTCGGTCCGAATCCTTCGCGCCTCGATGGTGACGAGAACGAGTCTAAACGATGCTGCCGCGTCGACGCCGCGTCGCTCGTAAAATCCACGCGGTCGATGGAGGTGCCCGCGTCAATCTTCAAGCACGACTCTGGGCGTCTCGGCGGCAGCGCTGATGTAACGCTTTTCTTCGTCGTCACGTCCGCTGACGCGGTTCGTTGAGACGGCGACGGCACCGGGGCGGCGTTAAAGCCATAAATGGGCGCCGGCCCTCTGTTTGGCGCCGAACTCGGCGCGTTGTCAAATCGTTGATGATTTGGGCTCGTGTAACTCGCCATGGCGATGCTCGGCATCGGCGTTTGCGTGACGATGGAGTCTGAGGATTGCGATGTTTTCATCGCAATCGCGTGAGGTGGCTGCGGTGGTCTCGTGGCCGACTCGCCGCCGACCTCCTTGAGCGTCGTCGGCGGCGTCGGCGGCGAGTCGTCGACGTCGACATCGTCGAAACGCAACCCTCGAGCCAACGCACTCGCGGCAATCGCAGCCTCGACGATCATCCGCTCAGGTTTCGGCGATGAACCCAAATGTCCTTTGGTCGGCGACGGTGACAGCGACATGTCGCCCCCGACGAGGGCGATATCGCTCGTGTTTGCGCTCGCGTGCGCGGCTCGAACGCATCGCTCCTCGAGCGCCCGCATCGACAATGCGTCTAGAAAGTATACACACGCCCTAAGCTTACCCATCGACGTCGGAACGTCGGTAAACATATATGTTCTATATCCCGCATCTCTGCCAGGATGCGCGTCCACGAGCGCTGTCGCCACCGATGCCGCGTCGTCCTCTTCTCGAATTTGAAAATTAAAACGTCCTGCCGCCTCGGCGCCCGTTCCTCGCCCCATCATCTTCCGCATCGATCTCCATCGCACGCCGTGCGCGGGAAGCGTACGTAACAGCGCAATCAACGTTCTCACCATAATCACCGCTCGCTTGTACACCACGCTCGTCTCTAAATCCTTATTGAAGTGATTATTCCCGCCCACGTCGCGCGCTTCGGCTCCGCTATGAAACGCCCAACGCTCCACCAGCTCCTTCCCTCCATCTTCGCACGTCACGAACACATCTATGAAAAGCACGCGCGCGTGTGCATCTCCATCGCTCCCGTGCGCCTCGTCCGAGTGCTCTCTCTCGCGCACGGCGTCGTCAACCACGCGAGCGTTCGCGTAGCTCGCGTTGAACCAACGATTCGGCTTGCCCGCCGCCGACGTCGACGCACTCCCCGCCGCCGCCCGCGCGTCGCCGCACCGCGCGTCGACGACGACGTTGGCGCACTTGGCGAGCCATTCGTGCGCGATGTGCGCCGTGCGATCGCTCATGACGCACGAAACGCGCGCGAAGCGACGGTTGGATTACAGCGCGCGAGGCACTCCAGCACGAGCTCAGGCGACGGTGCGCAGTCACCGGCGGTGCCGTCGTCGCGAACGCGGCGTGAAATGACAATGGAAATGCGTTCGTGCGCGCGGTGTCGTTCGGCGTCCGCGGCGTCCGCGCGCGCGCGCGTCGCGCACTCGAGACTCGTCGCGCGTGCGACGGTGCCCAAGAGACGGTATTTTCAAAAACAGCTCACGCGATTAAAACCAATGGTATACGATGAATATGAATTCAAATGCATCTGATAAAGATGTCGCTAGGGTTTACGATACGATGACGTCGCGGCTCAGGTCGTCGCGACCGCACACGCCGCCGCGCGACGCCCGCACCGCTCACGGTCGCACGCACCAGTCACGCACACGCCGCACACATGTTTGCGTGCGCTAGACCGAGCGCCGGCGCCGCCGCGCGCGCGCCGCGCGCTGCGGGGACACACGAGAGAGAGCGCATGCGATCGTCAGCCAGCGCGCGAATCGCCGTCGCGAATGGCCGTCGCGCGCATGCGCGCGATGGACGATGCGCGGGATCGATGGAGGACGATTTCGTCGTCGGCGACGACGACGAGAGCGTGATGTTTCGTTTCGGGAGCGGTGACGAAGGGGTGAGAATTACGCGCGGGTCGGCTAAAGGTGAATCGTCGAGCTCGAGCTCGAGCTCGAGCGCGTCGTCTACGCCGTCGTTTAAGACGTCGTTGACGAATGATCCGGCGTTTGGGAACGAGAGCGCGTCGGCGGTGCCTACGCCGGCGCCGGCGGCGATGCGTTCGACGGAAATGGTGCCTCTGACCGCGGCGCAAAAGTCGGCGGCGTTTGTGAAAGCCCCCGAGCCGGATAAGCAGCGCGAACAAGTGCGAAGCTTTTTGTACCCCGGGGAGGAGGAGCTCCCGGACGATGTTGAGATGACGATTTGGGAACATTTAGAGGAACTTCGTGAGCGCGCGTTGGTGAGCGCCGCGGTCGTCGGGACGTTGATTTTGGTGTGCTTTTGCTTTGCCAAGGATTTGACAATTTTTTTGGAAGAGCCGGTGAAGGAACAAGGGGTTCGTTTCTTACAGCTCGGTCCGGGTGAGTATTTCTTCACCACGGTGAAGGTTGCGGGATACACGGGTTTGCTCGCGGGTGCGCCGGTGGTGCTTTACGAAGCCATCGCGTACGTGTTGCCAGGCTTGACGTTGAATGAACGCAAGACGCTCGGGCCAATCGTGCTCGGCTCGTCGGTGTTGTTCTACGGCGGTATCGCTTTTGCCTACGCCGTGCTCGTGCCGGCGGCTTTAAAATTCTTTGTCGGCTACGCCGAAGGTGCGGTCGAGTCGCTTTGGTCCATTGATCAGTACTTTGAATTCGTGCTCGTGTTGTTATTCTCCACCGGGTTGTCGTTTCAAGTGCCCGTGATTCAGCTCTTGCTCGGACAAGCGGGTATCGTGTCCTCCAAGCAAATGTTGAGCGTGTGGAGATACGTCGTCGTCGGTTCTGTCGTTGCCGCGGCGGTGTTGACGCCGTCTACCGATCCGTTTACGCAGCTTCTTCTCGCCGCGCCGTTGATGAGTTTGTATCTCGGCGGCGCGTGGTTGGTTGGATTGACTGAGCGCGATAAAGACCAAGGAGGGGCGATGACGATGAAGTAAACTCGCACGCACTCGCACGCATTAGACATACACACATATCATACACACATATCAATACATACAGCTACCTATTTATTCTTTCGTCTATTATGTCGTTTCCATGAGCTCTACGCTCGAGGCAGAAAACTTGACGTTTCGCCGCCTTTTCGCGAGCGCCAGCATGCGCTCGACGTTATCCGTCATCGCCGCCCTCGCGTTAGCCTCGGACATTCCAAAGAATGTCGCTAAGTTTGCCACGTCGTACATTGTGCGAACTTCCATCGGTTTCGTGGCCCCAGAGCTCAACAGCACGCAAGCGCGACCGCCTCGCGTCGCCCGCGCCAGCGCGCTCGCATTCGTAAAGAACCAACGCCGTGACGTCGAGTCCCTGAGTGCGTCACTATAGCATAACTCGAAGAATATTTTATTATCCAGCGCAGTTTTCATCGCGGATGCGGTGAACTTGTACGCGAGCCGCCCGCGCGCGCGAACGCTCACGACGTCGGCGTGCTTATTCGCGCACGCGCTCGCGAACGCCTTCGCCCCGAGTGGCTCCAGCGCCAACACGTCGTAGGCGTCAATATCTGAACTATACTTGCCCAAAATCATTTGCAACTCTGACGGCTCGGCGTAAGAAATCGTTAAACGAGTCTTTACCGTCGTCCCAGAGTCCTCGTCGACGCCGCTCGCGCGCGCGCGACCCGCCACTATAGCCTTCCCACATCGATCCCCGTCGCTCGCATCGATCGTGGTATCCATCACACACACGCGGTACCCTACAATAGTGCCAACCACACGTCCGCGTCAGTCACACGTCGTCGCCATGCACGCGCACACGAAAAAGCACACGCGATGACATTAATGCAGCGCAATCACAGCTCGACGTCTACGCGCAACGTACCACACGCGAACGCGCTCGTCAGCGCCCCGCGCGCCATGAGCGCCCCAACATTCGCATCGCCGACATCGTTCGCGTTCGCGCGCACGCGCGCATCCATCGCGGTCGCCATGCGCGCCGCACAGTGACCACGCGCCAGCCCCTGAGCGTCACTCTCGCGCGCGCACGCACGCGCGCCGCGCCGTCTCCGCGCCGCCCGCACCTCGCGCACGCACGCATCGTCATGTTTACCACGCGCGCGCGCACGCATTTCGGCGCGATCGGCGCCACGGCGACTGCGGCGCGCCGTCAAACTCGAGGGGTTGCGCCGATGGCGAAGCCCTCGTTCGCATTCGCGCCCGCGATGCGCGCGTCGACTGCGGCGTCGTTCGCGTTCGCGTGCTCGGCGCGACGCACCGCGGTGGTTGTTCGCGCGAACGACGACGGGTTTGAACTGTCGCCGACGTCGTACGACGCGAGCGGCGCGACTGGGGACGTGTACCAAGGCCCGGCGAAGCTCTCGGGAGGGTTGCGCCGGCACACGATATTAGTCTACGTCGCGGACGAGACTGGGATGATCAACCGCGTGGCTGGGGTGTTCGCTAGACGTGGGTATAACATCGAGTCCTTGGCGGTTGGGTTGAACATTGATAAGGCGATCTTTACGATTAGCGTGATTTGTTCAGACGGCGACGTGGAAAAGTTGATTAAGCAAGTGAACAAGTTAGCAAAGGTGAGAAAGGTTGAGAACGTCACGAATAAAGAGTGCGTCGAGCGAGGGTTGATGTTGATTAAGGTGAAGTGTGAGCCCGAACAGCGATCGCAAGTGTTGGAGATTAACCGGATTTTCCGAGCGAGCGTGGTGGACGTGGCGGAGCACTCGTTGACGATGAGCGTCACCGGGGACCCGGGTAAGAATCGAGCGTTTCAGAGCGCGTTGATAAAATTTGGGATCATTCAAGTTGCGAGGACGGGGAAGTTGGCGCTCAAGCGCGAACCGGTGTACAGTGAAGCGCGTTCGAGACGGGTGAAACTCATGGAGGCTATGCGGAAAGCCAAGGATGCCGTGAGCGGGTTGAACATCAAGGAGAAGAGCGCGAAATATGAGAGTATCTTAGCGTCTCGCATCGTCCGCGCGGTTGCTGGTATGGACCACGATGACGATGGTGATTTGAACGTGGGTGACGTGTACTCTACGCTCGAGAATGACGACGTAGGGGTTTGGGACGTGCCGGTGTTGAGCTCTTCGTTTAGCGGTTTGGGCTCGGGTTCGGACAAGATTGACATTGACAAGATGGATCAAAACGCCAAGTACACCCCACACACGCTATCTATTGTCGTCGACAACCGTCCAGGGGTGCTTGATTCCATCACTGGCGTATTTGCACGACGTGGTTACAATATTCAATCTTTGGGCGTCGGTCCGGAGAAGACGTTTGATGTGTCGCGCATCTCCACCGTCGTCCCGGGTACGTACGAAGACATTGCGATGTTGCTCAAGCAAATTCTCAAGGTTCCGTATGTAATTTCCGCTGAGGACATCACGATGACACCGTTCACCGAGCGCGAGCTCATGCTCCTCAAGGTTGTGTGCTCTCGGTCGCAGCGCGCGGAAATCATCGACATGTGCAACATTTTCCGCGCCAAGGTTGCGGACGTGTCTGAAGACACGGTGACGATCGAGGTGAGTGGACGTCAGCGTAAAATTAGCGCCGTTCAAGCCTTACTCGAGCCGTACGGTATCTTGGAAGTTGCGCGAAGCGGTCGCGTGGCGTTGCCTAGAGACTCTGGCATCGATTCGGCGTTGCTTCTCGCCATTCGTTCAGAAAACGATCTCGAGCAATGGGAATAAATGACATAGGCAGTCAACGGAACAATTTAAACTATATGATAGCTGGATTTAATGCACATCAACAACAACACAAACAATGACTACTGAACTAACGATGAATCAGAATCATTTGGGGAAGAGAACATCGAACGACCCGCCAAGAACGGCGTCGTATGCGGCGTCAGTCGCCAACGCACGCGCGCTCGCGCGCTGCGACGGAATGATCCCGAACGCGCGCTCGTATCCGCCGTCTTGCATAGTGACGAACGGGTAGTCCGAGCCCCATAATAATCGATTCGCGCCAAAAGCGTCGAGCAACGCCTCGAGCTGCTCGCGCGTCGACGTTTCGCTCGTCTGCACGCGAAAATGCGCCGAACACTTCACCATGACATTCTCGAACGCGCTCAACGCTAATAAATCACCAAAACTCTCATCTTCAACGCCCTTGCAAAATCCAAAGTGATCGATTAACACTTTTGTTTTCGGATACGCCTCGAGCAAATTCCGAATAGCTTCGACGCTCGTCCTCGGGTCGCCGTCACGCCTCGCGCGCAATCCATTAAAACACATAAAACCAACCACACAACCTAATTCACCACATAACGAATACATCTCCCGTCCAATTTCATCATCCATCGCGTGCCCACGAGGCCAGAGCGCGGGATTAAACCGCGCCGCTCGAAAGCCATCACGCTCGAGCAGCACGCGCAACGCCTCAACGCCCGCCGAACCCGCGCTCGGATTCGCCAGCGCGCACCCGACGAACCGCGTCGGATGCGAACGAATTGCCTCTCGCACGTACGCGTGATCGAACGCCATGTTTATCGGCTGCACAAGCAGCGTTCGCGCGACGCCAACATCATCCATCACTCGCAAAATCGATTCAACATCGCCGACGCACGGCGGGATGTGTTCGGGCGCGTACGCGTACGACGTCATCGACGGCCAGACGTGCGCGTGGGCGTCATTTCGCATCGCGCGCGTGCGCGATGGGCGCCGCGGTGGCGTTAGGACCGGCGCTGCAGCGGCGCGAATCATTGTGACGCGATTGCGCACCATCTTCACAGTTCGACGCTCGCACCGACGCGGTGGCGAACGCGGCGGCGAACGCGGTGGCGAACGCGGTGGCGAACGCGCACATGATGTCCGGCGCTCGCATCGGCGGCGCGAGGGGCGACTCGCGACGGTTATCGTTTCCATTGACGTCGTCATCGTCGCCGAATGCGACGACATTTTCGCCCGAGCGCACGCGCACGAACGCGCTGTTCGCGCGCGATGACGCGGACGACGATGAAGACGACGCCGATGATGATGATGATGTGTTCTTAGATACCATCGGTGCGAGCCCGACGACGACGAAGGGCGGCGGCGGGTTGGATGACTTTGAATTCGAGCGCGCGAAGAACCGCGTCGTCGATTGGATCGCCCTTCAAGCTGTCGATTCCCGTCGCATCAAGGCGACGACGGATATCGACGCGTTGGAAAGCGTGCTTGAACACGTCGTGCGGTGCGATATCGATGCGATTAGCAATCACGATATGTGTGAGCCCAAACGCGGGCGCGAGCTCGCCAAGGTGTTACAGTTGTTGGTTGAATATTTATTGCACGTGCAAGAAGCGCTGAGCGAGGGTAAGAGTCGGGCGGAAAAAGAGGCGCAAGGGTGGAAAGATCGCGCACGGCGAGAGCGCGATGATCAGCGCAAGTACCAGCGAGAGTTGCGATTGATGAGTGAGACGCACGAGGAGGAGCTCATCGCCGTGGCGGCGGAGTACGCGAAGAAGCGCAACGCTCCAGATAGCGCAGAGTTGGAGGATGCGAGGCGACGCGGGGAGGCACAAGCGGCGGAGCGCGCGTCGAGAGATTTGGAGAAGAGGTTGCGCGAGCAGCGGGAGTTGTTTGATGGAGCGATTGATCGCATGCGAGCGGCGCACGCCGAGGCGCAAGCCGAGGCGGCGCGAGAGTTGGCGGCGCGCAAGGCAGAGTTGGCGGCGGCGCGCGCCGAGTACGTGTCGCAATCAGTAGAGGTGACGAAAGAAGCCAATCGCATGGTTGCAGATGCTCAAAATGTCGTGCGAGACGCGCGTGAAAAGGCTGAGCTTGAAAAATCAAACGTGTCCCGCGTCAAGGCGGAGTTATCCGCGGCGCACGACGAGGCGCAGCGGAGCAAGCGTGCGTTGATTGAAAGCAAATCGCAAGTTAACAAGTTGAACGAAGACATCAAGCGTGAGCGCGACGCTGCGGCTGAACTACGCAGCGCGCTCGAGCGCCGCGACGAAGAACGTCGGGCTTTGCACGAAACGCTGCAAGCCATGAGCGCCAAGACGTCGAATCAAAAGACGCAAGAAACGCAAGAGATCGTGAGCTTGCGCGAGCTCACGAAGAGCAACTACGCCGAGGTTGAGCGATTGAAGCGCGAAAATGAAGTGTTGCGCCGCGATAAAGACGCCGCCTCCAAGTGGGTGGCTGAGGAAAAGCAAAAGAGCTGGGTGTCGGCGAATGAGCAAATCTTGCAAGAGGAAATCACGCGCAAAGACGCTGAGCTCAAGCTCAAGCACGCACAAATTTCGCAATTACAGGCGCAGCTCGTGGCATCGAAGACGGGACGTAAGGTGACATTTGAACGCGAAGAAAACGTCGTCAAGGATGAACCCAAGGCGGCGCTAATCCCAGCGCAGGTTGAAGTGCAAGATGAAAACGTCGTCGCCGTGGACGCCGTCGCGGAGGACGCAAAGGAAAAGCAGCACAAGACGCTCGAGCCGCCGCCCCGAGAAGTGTTCGGCGTGCGAGACGTCAGCAGCGCTCTCGCGGCGGTCATGGATGATTTAGACGTCGACGTCGACGCGCAAGGCTTGGACGACGAAGCGTTTGAGAGGGCGATGAAGAAGTTTCAAGCCATGTGCTTACGCGACGTGCCGAAAGAGTTACGCGCGCGATACGACTCCGCTATGAGTTCTACGCAGCGCGAAATCGATGGCGTCGTCATAGGCGGAAAGCACTAGAAGTATCAAAATGTAATCAAGAAATGCACGTTAAATATTACCAACCTAAAGCTCGCAAAATTCACCAGTCTCCTCGGCGATGGATTGCTCCGTGCGGCGCACGATTTCAACCAAATCTTCCCCATCAACGTCGCCGTAACGCAATCGGTGCACCTCAACCATGAGTTCCGTAGCTTCGAGCACCTCTGGGGAGGTTTTGCCAAACGCGCGACGGGCGTTGTTCGCCAACATGGTGCTTTGCTTGCATGCGTGGAACCCTCCCGGATCGACGACGTTCAAGTCCTTCAACATGCGCTTGAGTAACAAGTGTTTTTCTTCGCCTGCACCCATGAGGGACAAGCCCAACGACACGGTTTCGTACATGGAAAAGCACGACATGCGCACCATCGCCGCTTGCGACTCGGTCAACTGCAAGGCGTTCAAGCGATTCTCAAACCAATCGCGAAGTTCGATGAGCGGGTTAATGTTTGGCACCTTTTCGCCCTTGGTCGCCTTCATCACCGCAATTTCCTCTTGGAAAGTCTTGAATACCGGTTTGAGCTTGCGTCGCAAGCTTCCGATGAGACGCGTAATCGGACCGGCGCCTTCATCCTTGCCCTCCGCCTCGAGCGCAGCCTTGGTCTCGGCGTCGACATCGCCCGTGGATTCAAACGCACACCGTGCGCAATTGCACGTGTAGCCACGCTTTGACGCATACGCTTCGCGCTCTTTTTTCGGGATCAAAGTATCGTAATACTTGATGGTGATTTCCGCGCCCGCCGCCAAATCGCGCGACGCAAAAATCAACATCACTTGACCGACATTCAAGCGGTGCGCGTTTGGCGCGCACGAATGGTTGATAAAACTCGGCACTGCCCACACGCCGACGGTCTTGCGACCGGTGATGGCGCAGTGAGAGACAATCTTGGGTAAAATCGCGAGTTCATCTTGAGCATCGGGCGCGACGGCGGTTTCCACTCTGGAGGCGCCTACGTGCTTGCGGAACAGGTTCATCGATGGCGGTTCCTTAGCTTCGTCCTCGGCGCATGTCGGGAGACACTTTAAAATATCCCAATCGCCCGCGTTTTGTTGCAACGCGGCGAACAAGCCGCGCACGAGATTCTGCTCCACGCCCTTGTTGAACCCAGCCGCGGTGAGCGGCGACTGCACCACGAGCAAATCGCCCGCCTTGACGGATCGCGTCGTCGTCACCCCGCGCCTACCGTCGCTGAGCCGTGACACCTGCACAGGCCCAATGTAATCAGCGCATCGTCGAAAACTCGCGCCCATGCGGTTCAAGTACAACGCGCCCATATCAAAGTTGCCCGTAAACGCCTGCTCTTTGAGCATTTCGCACTCGAGCTTGACTTTTTCGAGCGTCGCCTTCACCGGAGCATCCTCCTTGGCATCCCCACACAACTCGATCGCCGCCTGCGCTGTGGCGCTCGCATCAACATATCGCGCCAATCCATTCAACGCCATCGCTGTCTTGTACATGGCCTTCAACTTGGTCTGCTTGCTCGTCGCGAGCTCGCCCGCGGCGGCCATCGCGAGCTCGCCGCACTCCAACGCCTTGGCAAACATCCGGCATCGCAGGTAACACTCCGCTTTGTTCACCATCGCACTCGCATCGTTCGCATTCAACGCCAACGCCGCATCGTACTCCTTAATCGCCCCGAGCATATCCCCGGCGGCAAACTTGACGTTGCCCTTCGCCCGCGCGGCTTCGGCGTCGTTGATTTTCTTCTCCTTTTTCGACTGCGGAAGCGCCGCCGCGAGACCACCCAATCCGAGCGGTTCGCTATTCTCCTTACTCGTACTCATACTCATACTCATATCGTATGCATCAATCGATCGACACCTAGAAACGCGACGCAATCAGTCAGTCGCTCGACGCCGAGACCAGATATCACCGCGCCGAGAAAGATTGATTATCTCTCCACCGCACGCCCCGTGCGCCGTTCGATGCGTCGCGCGTGCGACGCAGACACCGCGACTTCATCACGACCACACCGCGCGCATCGCCCTGACGATTCATCAACGCCGTCGACGCCGACGCGCGCGTAACGCCGCGCGCCCATTCGCGTCTCGTTATCCACTCTTCGTGGCGTCATCATCGTCGTCATCATCCGCGCGTCCCAGTGACGTGCCGCGTGACGCCGCATCGCATACGTCGCGACGACGTCGAACGTACCTCAACACCCCGCGTCTCTATCGCCGCGCGTCTCCGTCGTCGTCGCGCGTCGTCGACGTCGAGTCGCGCTGTGACGGCGAACGCGCGCGGCGACAGAGACGCTGAGATTTTTTCGCCGCCGTCGTCGTCTGGTCGTGTGGAGGGGGTGACGGGTGATCGTACTGTAAGTGGTGAAACCCTACGTAGGCCTCGCTTCTTTTTTCGTTTTTAATCTGACGTGACTATTTCGCGCTGTGTATCTTGGTACACCCCATCTGTCGCGCGTGGGCACGACGTTCTGATTGTACCCGTAACATTCCCCACCATACGCCGAACGCGCTGGCGGTGGTGATTTTCACCTTGTCTGGCACCCTAATGGTTATCAGCATAGAAAGTATCTTGAACGGTGTGTGTCTTGAAGACATCTTTTGGTTGTTGTGCAACTGATCGGCGACCGGCGAAGAATTGAGCTCAAAAACGGGTTCGAGACTGATGGGGAGTCTCGGGGATAAGTGTTTTTGCGTACCAACGTTGGTATTAGATAACCTTTGTAAGTATTAAAGTTAACTTTTATTCCGTCACTTTGTGAGCCGGATGTTTCCGCGCACGCCCGAGGACGTGTACTTCGGGCGCGCATGATCGATAGAGCTCCCGGAGACGCGATCTATACTAAAGCACATTTAGCGCTATCAGTTAGATCACCAGACTCTGGTGACCAGAGTGACTCCAACACCATACTGAGGGTGTTGGCAGCCTACGATCAGATGTCCAAACATACTGATCTCCCATAGGCTTCATCCTACATATACTACTATCGATAGTATATAAACATACACCACATACTATAGGGTCAATACCCCATAGTGAAAGGGACGCCATTGATCACTGGCGAGGGTTTAGGGTGTAGCGCTCGGTCGGTCGGCGCGCACACCTCGACACACCGTCGACTCGACCGTCGCTCCTTCGCGCGCCGCGCGACGACGGCCGATCGACGTCGTCGCCGCGTGCTCGTCGCGGTACGTTTTATCCGTCGTCGTCGCGTCGCCAGGTCGCATCGACCGTCGACGGTCGATGTGTGTTTCGATGGATGATGTCATCGTCGATGATGATGGTGCTTTTGTGTGCGCCGCGCGTGGTCTGCGTTTGAGTCGTGCGCGCCGCAGAGCGCGTCGTGGGCATCGAGTGACGTCGCACAGCGCGTCGGTGTTGACGTCGGTGGTCCTTCGCGCGCGTGGTGTGCGTGGTGTGCGTGCGTTGCGCGTGCGTTGAGCGACGGGAATAGACGCGCGCGAACAAGATGGTGACGATGACGGGCGTCGCGCGCGCGGCGCTTCGAGGTGATGCATCGGCGGCGGCGGTGGCGCCGCCGCCGCCGTTGTCGCGGTCGATGGTGCGCATCGCGCCGTATGTGACGTCCGCGCTCGCGCGCGCGACGAGCGCGCGGTCGGGGTCGGGGGTTGTCATTCGCTATCCCGACGACGTCGGGACGTCGAGCGCGGGACGGTGTTTAGTGTTGACCGCGGCGCACGTGGCGAGCATGGCGGGCGCGAGGAATGCGCTTCTCGTGACGACGTGCGGTGGTGGGAGGCGCGAGCGGCGCGGACGCGTGGTTGGCGTGTCTCGCGCGTGCGATTTGGCGCTCGTGGCGTTGGACGGGGACGACGACGCGGACGCGGACGACGAGGCGTTCGTGCCGCTCGAGGTGGCGCGTTCGGTGTGCGATTCAATGACGGGGCGGAACGGCATAGAGTCGTGGTGCGAACGCGCGGTGGTGGCGTACGGGGAGCCGCAGGCGTATGCGGCGTTCGTCGGGAGCTTGACGGCGGCGGCTCGCGGCTTTGGCTCCGTCATCCAAAACGCAAACGACTATACGAGCGGCGACTATTATGACGACGAGTATAACGGCGATGTCGTCGACGATGACGCCGACAAAGAATGCCGCGGGCGAGGCGTGATACTAGGCACATACGGCACGTCACACATTTTACACGATGCGCGCGTATTGGCGGGAATGTCGGGCGGCGCGCTCGTGGACGCTCGAGCGCGCCGAGTGCTCGGCGTTCATTCCTTTGGCGACGCGTTTTATGGAGGCTCGAGAGACGTCGCCGTGGTTGCCGAGCGCGCATTCGATACGATTGAGATCGATTACGACGGCGTTGCGCCCGAAGAATACGCCACGGCGCGGGTTAATGCGATGATTATGTCGAGCAGCGACGCGGCGTTGGCGGCGCTCGTCCCAGAGCTCGACGCCAAAACCCGCGCGGCGTGGATTCTCTAATACTGTAAATGTGTATATTGTACAAAACTCGTAATTATCCTCTATGTCGAGTCTTCATCGTCTTTGAGCGTTTCGCCATCGAGCTTCGCATACGACGGTCGCACGGCGAATCCATCTAAATATTCTACGTCGGCTAAATACAACCCGCACGCGGGCGCCATTTGCGGACACCGCGACACATCCTTGGCGTCGAGAATCTCTCGAACGTCATCCACATTAATGTCCCCAGCACCCACGGCTTTGAGTGCGCCGACGAGCAGGCGCACTTGATGATACAAGAAACTCGGCGCCGCGACGTCGATGGACACTTTTTGCGTCGCGCCTCGAGCGTACGGCGCCGGCCAATACGTCGGCGTTTCGCGCACCTCAATCCTCGTCACCGTGCGCACGGGCGAGCTCGCTTGACATCCATTCGCGCGAAACGACGAAAAGTCGTGCGTGCCCACGAGAACGCGCGCCGCACGACGCATGGCGTCGACGTTTAACGCCCCGTCGCAGCTTCCAAATCCCGCTTTAAGTCTCCTCGCGCGCTCCGCTTCGGCGTTCTTCGTCGTCGCCACCGCCGCCGCCACCGACGCCGTCGCTCGACCCTGACCGTCATTCGTTAAATACCACGCCCGGTCGCGATCGAATAAACTCTCGTGCTTATTCTTACCGACGATGATTTCGTACGCGTACGTCCGAGCCGTCGCGTCGTGTCGCGCGTGAAACGCCGGGTTGAGCTCATCCACTCTCACGCACTCCACCACGCGCACCGGCACGTTGAGCTTTCTCAAATGATAATTCAACCCATGATGTATGTTGTCCAACCCGTATGGTTCGACGACGTCGCTGTCGTCGCGCGTGCGCGCGATGTCAAAGTGCACGGCGTTGCGCAGCGCGTGGACGCCGACGTCGGTGCGCGAGCTCCCGGTGCATTGCACGTCGAGACGACCGCCCGTGAATGCGGCGAGCGCCTTATCCACCGCACCTTGTACGGTGTTCAACGCGGCGTTGGCTTGGCGCTGGAATCCGTGCGTGTGCGTGCCGTCGTATTCGAGAAAGGCGACGTAGCGAGGGAGTTGAGCCACCGCTCGTCGGGACTTGAGCATCTCTATGTGCGTCGCGCGCTCTTCGGGCGTGCGGTGCGGGCCAATCGTAGGGCTGAACGTATGTGGTGTGGTTGATTCGGTGTCGTGTTTAGGGCGTTTGGCGACGGGTGGTGCGCGTGACATGAGGACGCGGCGCCAAGTGAGGACGCGGCGCAAAGGGCGACGCCGAGACCAGACAAAGAATCAAATGAATCAAATAGCACCCGTTGGCTAGAGCTACCGCGTGTGAACACGAGAGCATGTGCATGCATTGTTGCGCTATGTGTCTTGTTGCGCGCCGAAGATGGCTTCTTTGACGACATCCGCGTACGCGCCGCCTGAGACGTCGACGAATTCAGCCAACAAACTCTCGCGTTCGGCGTCGGTGAGTCTCGAGCGCAATCCGGCGCTGAGCATGTCGAGCTCGGGCGCACCAGGGGCGAGAGGAAACGCGTTGAACAAGTTGATCAACTTGTTGAGCTCGAGCATGACTTCGACCGAGTCTTTACTGCGAATGGCGGCGCCGGCTTGGACGAGCGCGCCTCTGACGCGCACCGCGGCGGACGCGGTGACGACGGAGACGCACTTCGCAGGCGTAAGCGCCAAGTCATCGCATAAACCAACCAGAAATGGACCAACTGGGGTGTTGAATGAGCTCAGCGCCCCTGATTGCCCGCGTAAGGCGTCATCCACGGCGAATTCCGCGGCGGCGCGAAACACCGCGAGCCGAGCGCTCTCGGGACCGACGGACGTCGCCGCCGCACCACCGCTTCCTGCCGCCGCACACGCGTTGCGAAAATCTGCAATACTTTCTGGTGAAAATCCAGCGCCGCCAACGCGCTTCTGCGCGAGTTTGGCGCCCTGCACTCGCGCCAATTTCACCAAGTCGTCCGCGCGACCCGGAGGCACGTATTGCGGCGTCGGCTCCATCCACCAATCCGGCAACGCCTTCGCCGCCGCCTTCGCCTTTGCCGCCGCTGCCGCCGCCGCTGTCGCACTCATATCCGCCGCATTCGACGCACCACCGCCCGGGGCGTCATCCAGCGCGCTCTCCAATCGACGTATCGAGTCCCGGCTCGCGGCGGTTTCGTACGGAACCCAAACCTGACGGCCGCCCAAACTTCGATCACCCACCCATCGCCCTGGCCCCGACGCCCCACGCGGGGGCGCGCGCGGGCGTGAAAATAACCCCTTAAATGGGTTTTCGCCATTCATCACGCGCAGGGCGAGCCAAGCGGTGGCGAAGACGCCGGTCCACGCGAGCGCCGCTTGGCCGTACTGCTCCGCGGCGCTCGGACCCCGAGGTCTGTACGACACTGGCGCGCCTGACGACGCCATGCGCACGGGCGAGCTCGACGCGCTTCCTCCGAGTGATGACCGCGGGAGTAACGCGTCGACCGCGGTCTGGGTCGTTTTTTTCACCGCACGTTTCGCCTTACGCAACGCGCGCTTGACGTCCCGCTCGAGCGACCTCTTTCTTTCGGCAACCTCTTTCGTTGACGACGACGACGAGGACGGCGTGGCGCGCTCGCCCGGGACACCGCCAGTGACGTACTTGCGAACGTAGTCATCCATTTCACCTTCGTAATCGCGCGCGCGCTCGGCGCTCTTGCGTTGTTCCTTTTCGCGAAGTCTGTTGCGTCCAGAGCCACTCGCGCCGGCGACGCGGACGGCGACGTTCGCGCCGCTTCGCGCGCGGCGATTCAACAGGCGACGGCCGCCTAGGCATGACGACGATGACGAGACGCAGTCGCGATGGAGCAGTGCGTGGAGCGCCATGGCGCGCGAGGCGAAGAGTGCGGTTTTTGGACAATACAACAACGGCGACCTTTTCGCTCGGCTATAAAGGCTAATACATCTGCTGCGCGCGCGCGTCGAATCGTTCGACATCAATACTCACGGTGTCATAGGAACGTATGGCATGGGTGACTGCGTGATGTCGTCGTACGATCGATCGAGCGCTGAAGAACTCAGGAACGAGTCGTCCGCGCCCAAACCGGAGGCGTACGCCGCGTACGGATTCCCACTGAGCCCGCTATTATCCATGATTCGTCGCCCAGCGCTCGATGCCGAGAGCTCAATCTCCATGAGTTCTTGCTTGAGCTGCAAGTCGTACTCGAGCGCGCGCTCGGCGAGGTATGCTTGCTTTTCTTCGTCGTTGCCGTCGAATCGCGCGGGCGAATGGCCATTCAAATGCGGAATGTTCATCGCGTTCTCGAACGCGTGATCGTCCGACGACCCGACGTGCTCGCGCGCTCGGGACGACGAACGTGAACTGTTCTTCCCCGAGAACACACGTCCGAGCGTGAACGACGCGATGGCGACGAGCGCGGTGGTGATGAGCTGAGAATTATCCTCCAACACTTTGCGCCCATTGAGTGGGCGTTTCGCCTTCGTCGACGCCTTGGAATTCTTCGCCGGCGCCTGTTTCGCGTTGGAGGGTTTTGAAAACATGATGTGTGATCGTAAGCGCGCGTTCGATGGCGCGTGAGCGCTCGGTCGCGCGCGGTTCTGGCGTTCCATTCGGTTGAGAATGCATTTTTTTCAACTGAAAATGTCTTTGACGCTACGTGTCTCTATTGATTTTCTACTAGCTTTACACCGCAAATGTGTTGTACGCGGCCATTTTACGCGCGCTGTCGACCCAATGACGTAAGGGCGACGTCTCGGGCGCGCGCTGCGCGAGATCGACGGCGCCATAGCCCGAGAGTCGCTTGGCGGCGCGCTTGACGTCGGCGTACGTCGACGGCGTCGAGCCAGATTCTGTACCGACGACGACCTGCGTGATTGCGTTTCGCGCGGCAAGGCCCGGATGTTCGGTGGCAAACGTTTTGATGACGTCGATGAATCGCGCAAACGTGAACCTCGGGCATATTTGCGCGGCGAATTTGGCGGCGTTTGGGACTTGGCCAGCCAAAGACGCATCCGCGGATGTCGACGCTGGGACGTGCTTGTATCCGAGTTTGTATCCGCGCGCGCCGAGCGTGACTTCCGTCGCGGGTGCGTCAACGCCTGTGACGCTGTTTCGCGCGCGGTGAATGTGCGATATCGTCGTCGGACACGCGATGCGATCACCATTCGTCATGCCTTCGTAGCTCGCGAGCGAGGCATCCGACGGCGGCGCGCACAAGAGTTCGGGACGTCTTCGCAAACTCGACGCACCCTCGACGTGAATCATGCGCGTCTCAGTCGCGCGTCTGAGCGCATCGAGTACATTCGCTCGCACGTCATCCACGTCCTGACCCGACTCCACGTGCGCGCCGAGGTCGTCGAACACTTTCGGCGCGGCGACGACGATGGTCGTCATGAAAATCGGCTCACGCACCACAGACGACATCAACGCCCCTTCAAATCCAACCGCACACCATCGACATAGCTTATCAGAGCAACTCATACAATCACACGGCTCACCGCGGCCAGGTTTCAATCGCGCGGCGCCGAGTCGCTGGACGAGCTCGCCACGCTCGGGATCGACGGCGCCGTTCGGCGCGACGAGCAATTTCGCCCCCGTCGCCCCCGCCCCGCCGCCTCCGGCGCCGATCGTCTTCGCGCGTTTCAACACTTCACCATCGCGTCCCGAAATCGACGCCTCTGTATCGTCGCGCGACGCGCGTCGACGCGCATCCGGGCGATCGAAGACGCTCGCGTCGCCGCACGGCGGCTGACTGCAATACATATGAAACTCAACCCCCGCTCGCACGCGCACCAGCGCACCGCGCCGCCGCGCGCGCACGAACGGTGCCGCGGCATCACACCACGCCTCACCGTCGTCGTCACCGTCATCGTTGTCGTCGTCATTGCGCTCGAACGCGCTCGAGCGCTCGCCCACCGCCGCCGCGCGCGCCTGCTCCATCAACCAACGCACGAACGCGCGCCGTGCGATCACCTCCGCGTGCGAATCCGCGAGAACGTACCCTTCACCATCGCGCCTATGCGCCGGCACGCACTTACACCCCGTCCCGAGCGCCACGACGACGCCATTCGACGAACCATCATCATCACCACCACGCGTCATCACAAAGCCACACAACGTCGTGTACTGCCCCGCGCTCGGCTTCCCATTCTTCGCCAACGCGTCGTACGCCTCGAGAACCACGCGTTGCACGTCATTCGCCCGCCGCGACATCGCCCGGCATCGCCCGTCGACGTCTGACGCGCGTCTCGCGTGACGGTTGAGGTTTTGCCGACACTCCCTCGGCACCGTCACTGTGTGACGCGTCACGGCCTCGCGACGATGCGCCCGGCCGCCCTCGCGCCCGCGGCGTCGCGCGCGCGCATCGCCGTGCACCATCCGCGCGCGCCCGCGCCTTGGCGCCGCGTCGTGCGCGCGCGATTCGTGCCGCCGATCGTTCCGAATCCAAATGCTGACGGGGCATCATCACCGAAGTCGAATACATCGCCGACGCTGCCGGCGATCGAGCGCGCGCTGGCGCCGCTCGGGTGGAAAGTTGGTGCCGAGCGTGGGTACGACGACACCGAGCACGCGTATAAGATTTACAAGACGCGAGATGGGCAGAAGACGCTGGAACGTTTGCAGGATGCGTTGTACACGACGGAGGAGCGCGGGTGTCGAATACGACGGGAAACGCAATCGATGTACTATTTGTGCTGTGATGGCGTGCGATGTCGGTTGAATGAGAGTAAACAAGAGATCGTTGTCGAGGTACCGTGTGATATGGGGAGTTTGAAGGCGATTGGGGATATGTGCGCGAAGATTGACGCGACGGTGAAGGCGAAAAAGTAAAGCGACGTACGGGACGCGAGGACGAGAAAGATTTTTTAGCGTGAACGCGCGCACGTGTAGTACCAAGAACGAAGCAGACACTCTTTTTTATTTCTATATGTATTCAATCGCGTGCGTGTGTGTTAGGTGTGTGCTACTGAAGTATGCGTCGTCGTTTGAACGTCAGCCGCGGGACGACCGCGACGACCGTCGACGCGAGCGAGGCGGGTCCTGCTCGTCCATCGCCGACAATGGTGCCGCACTTTTCGCGTTGACATCCATGACGTTTGCAAATTCCCCTCCTACTAATTCTTCGTCGTTCCAATCGTCAAAACCGTCGGCGCTTAAACGCGGCGGGTCGTATTGCGACGCCTGTTGCTGCGAGGCGTTGACATCCCACGACGCGTCCACGTCGACATCTTCTGACCCGGTAAGTAGTCGTGCGCGCTTTTTCAACGCAGCAATCACTGTGCGTGATTTAACGCTATCGTTACGCCAAGCTTCGAGCGCGTGCGCGGCGTCGTGCGCGAGAGATCCACCTCGCGCGTTTGCGAGCGACGTCGCGACGACATCCTCCATCATCACCTTTGCCGCGTGCACGTTGTTCTCGGCGTCGTAGTTCATGTACACCAAGTTGCTCAGCATCACCACCGCGCCGCACGAGTCACTTGAGTCGCCAAAGAACGATGTCGATGACGCTGTCCAATCATCGGCGTCGATGAAGGTGTCGTCGGCGCGTCCGGAGACTTCGACGGCGAGCAAATGCGCGTCATCCGGCGAGCCGCCTGAAACGCGCGCCGATGCATCGAGGCAGAATATCCACTGTGATTGACGTCCGCCTTCGACGACGCGTACTGGACCTTTGAACACTGGACAGACGATCGCGTCGAACTCTTTGCGTGGCAATCCCGAACGCGAGAGGTCGCGTAAATCGACGCCGGCGTCGACGCTGACGCATCGCCACATTGGCTCGCTGTGCTCGAGACATCCAGCGCGCACGGTGGCGTCGTCCAAAGGCACCCAACGAGTGAAACGCGTGGTCGAAAGACTGATTTCACTCGTGGTTCCTTGCGACGTGGCTTTTGGGCGCAGTGCGGTGATGGCGTACGTCTGTCCAGAGCGCACGGCATCGATGAGCGCCGCGTCGGCGTCCCAAACCGTCAACATCGCACTCGATGGACCCCCGCGAAGGGACTGCGGCCCACGATACGACGGATGTCCCGGTGAAGGATTGTATCCAGTGACGTTCATGCGCAGTACAACGCTCGTACGGCGTTCAAACAAGTCCTTCTCTTCTAAAGCGTCGCGCATGGCGCCTTCGGGATCGTCGCCGCCGCTCCAACCGTCGCCGCCGTTTTGCATCGCCTCTTGCATGTCGTGCATCACGCTTTCGCGTGCACCATGCCATTTGTTTTGTGCCCGTCGCTCAGCCAGCTCACATCGCAGGACACTCGTGCCGTCCGCGCGTCGCTCTTGATACATGAGTGGGTAGACATGACGTACGTGCACAATCATTCTCGGCACCGCGCCTCCGTCTGGAACAACCGTGCGCAAGGGAACCGTCAAATTGTACGACGCTCGCCCGAGTGTTGCATCCCAAGGCGCGATGCGCGTGCCGTTCACGTTCAGCATCAAATATGCCATTTCAGATTCCTCAGATAAAGGCGCCACGGCGTCGGTTACGCCTCTCAACTCAGCGCCGACGATGAATATTTTGTGTCCAACCGCCAGTCGCCCATCGCGGACGTAAGTCGTCAACTTTGCATCCAAGCGCGCGCGCATACTATACCACCCATCGGAAACTTCGATCTCGGACATCTTTGGAGCATCACCAGAGCTCGACGCCGTCGTCATGGATCGAATGGCGCTCACCACGAGCACCGCTGGAGCGCCGGAATTGTCATCCTTCTCCATCACCTTGCGCAGATGCGGGCGCTCAGCGCGATTTATTTCACGTTCATATCTATACAACAATCGTCGCAACACCGCAGATTCGCTCAAGACGCCAAATGCGAGCTTTTCTGGAAACGCTCGAGCGATGCACGCGTGCGTCCAGACGACCCATTTGTACGCGTTTGCCACCCACGTTGGCGTACACAAGCCTTCACGTGCGCCCGCTTTGAGCATGGATTCACGAAGTTCGCGCCAGCCCACGAGACCGCGCTCGGCGCTGGTTAACAATAATGACTTGGCGGTGTCCGCACTCAGGGTTTTCACGCACGCGTCGGTGAAGATGGGTTTCTGTTGAAACGGCGCCAATCCGTTGAAAAATGTGCACAACGGAGCTCGCATACCCATGCGCGCGCGAGATTGGAACAAATCATGCACGGCTTCGATAGCACCCGCAGAAGATCGACCGCGTTTCGCACCCTGTCGCGGCGCACTCGCCGCGATTTTCCCGCCGAGCTTGGACATGGGTGGCGTAAACGCGCCAGTTTTTCGGATCGGCGGCGTAAATCCAGGAGTTTTCTGCTGCGGCTTACGAATCGCCGGTAGCGACGATGGCGTTTTAAATGACGGCTGCGGAAACGGCGTGTTTGGAATCGTCTTCCCTATGGGCGTATTCGTCGTCATTCCACCTTCGTTTTCTTTGGAGTCCAAAAAAGCGCGCGATTCGCGCAAGCGCTCTTCGGAAACGTGCACGGCTTTCCCGCCAGCCGTTTGAAATATGCTCGCCCCCGCGCCACTACCGGCACCGAAACCATTGGCAGCACCGGTAAACCCACCACTAGTACTAGGAACCATCCTTGGCGTCATCACATCATCATCTCTCGCCCCTGGTCGTTGTTGAAATCTCGAGTCGTCGCCCGCGTCGCCAAATTTCTCTCGAGCGCGGCGCAACGCGTCTTCTGAAACCGTCACCGGCTTTCCACTTCCCGTCATGAACATCCCACCACCACCACCACCACCACCACCACCGGTAGCACTCACACTCGGTGGCGTCACAATGGGTGTCTCAGCGCGAAACGTAAATACCGCCGCGTCGTCGTCTTCATCAAACCGAGGTTGCCCTTCGTACGCGTCATCCGCAGCGCCTCGTTCGCGCTCCGCGCCCGCCACGACGTTCCGCCCACCCGCTGTGGTAAACACCATTTTACTCGGTGTCGGTGTGTTCAAATTCACGTACGGCGTCGACGGCGCGGCGGTGTTTTCAGAAGCTAAATGTCGTTGCATAATGGCGTACGGACTCTGCGCCGGCGGCGCCTTGGGATCAGTCCCAGGCGCCCACGTCCTGCTTTGTGGCGTCGCCTTATCATCGTTACTCGCATCACGCAAATACTGAAACCCAAATTTCGGACGTCGAAGCGGCGCCGACGCCGGCGTGCGCGTACATTGCGTCTGCGGAAACGCCGGCGTGTGCGCGAATGGATTTGCAAAACCGCCGCCGACGCTCACCCCTGGGCTCGGCGCCACCGCCTCACCGTGCGCGCTCACCCCCGGACTCATCGCCGCATCTGCCATGCTCGCGAATGTCGCCTCGCCCACGACGCGATCGACACCGACGGCACCGATGACATCCGCGTCCGCGCGCGAGCGCGCAAACTCAAAATCGTCCTCCGTCGGCAGCGACGCGTCGTTCGCGACGCCGCACGCCGCACGCGCGCCCGTGCCGTCGTCATCGCGAGGCGAATGTAATTCGAATACCGTTTCTGGCACGCGCGCGCACGCGTCATCGCAGGCGTCGTCGCCGTCGTCGGCGAAACGTCGCGCGGTTTCAAACTCAACCACATCCCCTCCCTCGTTCGCCGCCCGCACCATCGCGCTCGCGCCGTCTACGCGCGCCAGCGCGCGCGCGAACGCTCGCGCGCACTCTTCCCCACCGACATCCATGGCGCGCGCGGCGTCGGCGTACGCGCGCGCGCGCACAGGCGCCATGGTTGGCGTCGCGACAGCTTGGTTGAGATTCAAATCTTCACACCGCCAACCGCCGCCGCGCGTCTTCGCGAGCGCGAACGACATCGCGCGCGTCGCCGCTGCGCGCAAACGCGTCGTCGCTCGGCGTGCGGCGGCAGCGGCGGCGGCGGCGGCGGCGGCGGCGCACGAGGCGTGCGGCGCGGCGCGTAGTGTCGTCATTGATTGACGCTCAGTGTCGATGTTTGCTCGCGCGCCGTACGTCGCCGTCGCGCGCGTCGCGGCGTCGTCGGCGGCGCGGCGTGCGACGCGGTGCGCGTCGTCGTCGTCGTCGTCGTCCGCGTCGTCGGCGTCGCAGGCGCTGGCGGAGGCGCTGGCGACGCATTCGCATTCGGCTGCGCGATTGACGCCGAGCAACCACGCGCGCGTGATCGTCGATACCGCCACCACGGGCGTGCTGAGCACGATCGGCACGGACGAGAACGAGCTCAAGGGGTTTCCGTGCGGCGGCGTGGTGGCGTACGCCGCGGACGACGTCGATGGGCTGCCGACGTTTGCGTTGAGCGCGTTGAGCGCGCACGCGAGAGACGTCGGGGCGACGAATCGGGCGACGTTAACGGTGTGTGCGCCCGGGTTTGATGGTATCGGCGATGCGCGCGTCAGTTTGAGTGGACACGTGCGCGAGGTGGAGGCTGGGGACGTTGCGCGCGTGCGTGAGGGGTATTTGAAGAGGCACCCCAACGCGTTTTGGGTGCGTCTATTTCGCGCGTTCTTTCGCGTTTATTTTTGATTTGCGTTCGCGGCGGTGACGAAACCCAGGCTCCCTCTACTGAATCTCATGTGGATGACTGTCGGCTGAATCGAACAATTATTTACCCTGGCCAGGACCGAGCCGCGAGCGCAAGACCTTTTGTATTTTGTCTCGTCAATATCCGAGCGCCGCCGCTCTTCGCGACTGACGACGAGTATATTTCATACGCTTGTACGCCTTAGGTTGACTTCGGGGATTTCACGTGGTATAAAATGACATCTATCGTCGCCTGCCGCATCGTCGGCGGGTTCGCCCGCGCGGCGTCGGTGAAACCAGACGAATACGCGGCGACGACGGCGGATCCGGTGGCGAAATTCTCCGCCCCCGTGTGTTCGCACATGAACGCCGATCACGGGGACTCTCTGGTAGCCATGATGAAGCATTACGTTGGAATTGACGTTGACTCTGTAGAAATGCGCGCGATTGACCGTTTAGGGATTGATTGCCGCGTTAAAGTTGGCGCCGACGCGCACGCCGTTCGATTACCTTTCACCGAACCCGCGCTCGATAGAAAAGCCGTCAAGGATCGCATCGTGGAAATGACCAAGGCTGCCGCCGCTGCGAATTAATCATTTAATTTTACCTCTCCACATTATTTTTACTCTACATTACCGGTTCTGGACCGGTGCGTTTTCTTTAAAGCAAGCAAAGTCTCCTTCAGCGTCCTCATTCTCGAGCTCTCGCATGCCCGTGAGCTTTGTCTACCAACAAAAGTCCCGATCAACCCCGCGCGAGGGTGCTGACGTGTGTGAGATAAAGTGTAAACGTACGGCGTGCGCTATACAAAAGTGCCTCGCGAAACTTCCTCTGAGCAGATCGTCAGCGACCAACGCGGGCGTCGACGTGAGCAAGTGCCAGTACGCGGTGGACGCCTACGACGCGTGTTGCGAGCGCGCCAAGCGCATCGAAGCGAACCAGAGCGCGTCGTCGCCGTAGTCACACCACAATGCTCGCAGTGCGCGCAGCGCTGGCGCCGGTGATGCGCCCACGCGGCGAGGCTCGCGGCGCTCGCGTCCCGGTTCGAGCCGCGACGGAGCCAGAGGACGCCAAGCCGTCGTCGTCATTTACCAACGCCGACGCCTTCACCGCGCTCGGCGCGCTGAAGTCCACCGAGAACCCATTTGCCTCGCGTTCGCGCGCTCCGAGCGCGCCATCACCCACCACCGGTGGCGCCATCATCGGATTTACCAAACCCGGCGTCGACGTCGCCTCGCTTCCGTCGACTCGGGACGCCGACGTCGTATTAAAACGCTTCGATGACACGCAGCGCAAAGAATCAACATCTGACGCGCTCACCGCGTGCACCAAGCCTGCGCTCGCGCAGAGCACGCGCGCACTCGCATCGCGCGCGTCGCGCGTTATGCTCGGCGTCTGCGCGAGCGACGCGGCGGAAGGTTTGTCGACGTTGAAATCGTGGGCGTCTGAACTCGGGCTTCCGCGAGGCAAGCTCCACGGCATGGATCGCGATGGCGTGCCCATCGACCCGCCCAAAGGCGCGGTGTTTATCAAGTATAATTCGCTCTCGGGCGATGCGTACATATCTGGGTACGGTGGGGACTATCGCGGGGTGTTGTTTACCCCCGAGCTCGCCGACGCGGCGTTTCGGCAATACGGCTATCTCCCGCTCGACGTATTGAATTGAATTAGTTTGTGTTGTTGTATACAGTATTACAGTGTGCCTCAATCACCATTCACTCTCGCGGTAGTCTTTATAAAACTTCCCATACGGGCACGGCCACGTCGCCGGCGGATCGCCCACGCTGTCGAACACGGGAGCCAACACGCGTGCCGCCGCGTCCTCCTCGTCGATGGGCGTTTGGAACCCGTGAACCTCGGTGATCCTCGCCGCCGTCTCCAGCGGTTGCTCGAGATTAATCCACCCCGTATCCACGGCGGTCATGTATATCCCTTGCTCGGCGTAGTCCTCGGCGCACGTCGCCGTCATCATGTTTAACGCCGCCTTGGCCATGTTCGTATGCGGATGTCGCGGCGTCTTGTAGCGGTAAAATTTACCCTCCATCGCTGAGACGTTGACGACGAACGCGGCGGGGTATTTCTTAGCCTTTTGCTCGCGATCTCTCGCCACCGTCGCGGCGAGGAGCGGGCGAAGTTTCCCATTGAGCACAAACGGCGCGGCGGCGTTGACGGCTAAGACTTCGAGGAGCTCGGGGGTTTCGACTTCGCCGAGTTTTAACATCCAGGAATTTCGTCGACGTAAATCGACTTGTTGGCCGTTGACGTCGACGGCTCCGGGCGGGAAATGCTTTGCCTCGGACGCTGGATCGGATTTATCGGATTCTAGGAGTTCGAGCTGGGACAGTGCGGCGCTTGGGGCCATCCAGCCGGCGCGTTTGAAGTCGTCGGCGCGTTTCCAGTCGTCGGCGACTCGGAGCGACGCGGCGGATGTCAAAGACGTTTCATCCTCGAGCGCCGAAGACGTCGGGAGAAATTCGCATCTCGCATTCGCGCCGACGAGCGACGGCGTGAACCCAGCCTCGGCTTCGGCCTGTAATAAGTGCTTGTAATACGCCGGTGGACGCCGAACCGTTTGGCACGCGTTGTTAATCACGACATCCAGACGCGGCAACGTTTCCAGGAGATGCACGCACAGGCGTTCGACGCCCGGCAAGTCGCGTAAATCCATCGCGAGTATCTGTAATCTCGACATCCACGTCGACGCGTCGGGCTCGCGTTCAAACCTGCGTAAAGAATCTATGGGGAATCTTGTCGTGGCGATCACGTATGCGCCGGCGCGGAGGAGCTTGAGCGCGATGCGGTAGCCGATTTTCACCCGCGCGCCGGTGACGAGGGCGTACGCGCCTCGCATATCCGCCGTCTGTGACCGTTTTTGCCAATTCAACGCCGCACATTCCGGACATAATGACGCGTAAAAGTGATGCGCGATGCGATATCGCACTTTACACACGTAACACGCGCGGAGTTGATTCAATTCGGCGCCATTCGCGTCGTCTTCGGCTCCGCCGACGGCGTCAAAATCATCCGCGCCGGCGACGCCGTCTGGAATCAAAGGCAACGCCTTCGCCCCGCCCGCGTTATTCGCGCCTTCCAGCGCCGCCAGTCGCTCCAAACGCTCCTTACGCAATCGCGTGAGATCCAGTGCGGCTCGGTCGGCGGCTTTCTCCGCCATATTACGTCTGTTTCTGTCCCGTTTGGTGTCCCGACGCTGCTTCAGCGCCTCGGGCGCGCGTCCAGCATACATCGCCCCGTGCACGCGCGCCACGATGGGCAACACGGCCACGCGCAGAGGTTTATGACGCGAATGACCGTACACATCGTTCGCACGCGCCGCCGCGTCGGTGGAGGCGGCGTCGGGCGACGGCGGCGGCGATGCGCCGCCGCACCGGTGCACTTTTTGCGCATCATCATCACCATCTTTACGCGTCTCATGCGACGCCGCTACCGCGCCGTCGCCCGCACACGCGCGCAGAACCTTGAGCGCTATGGCGAGTTCATCGTCGGTGAATCCACGCCAGGCGTCGAACGCGCGCGGGTCGGCGTCGGCATCGGGAGCTGTAGACGCCATGGGCGGCGCCGCACACTGGCGCGCGCGAATGCCCCGCGACGCGCTACTATCGCGACCGTTCGCGCGACGCGACGTCGGAAACGACGTGCCGTAAGGCGTCATGTACGCGCGCGCGCACGCGCCGACGACGCGCGTGCGCGTCGCGCCGGTGTTTACCGAGCGCGAATGCGCTGCGCTCGAAGATGCGTTTCGCGGCGACGACGAATCGCGCGTGACGACTCGCCGTGTCGCGTGCGAGACGTACGATCGCGACAGACGCGCGTGTACGTTTGTGTTTGATGACGTCGCGCGCGCGGAGGCGTGCGTGGAAGCGCTGATGCGACAGACGCGCGGGGAGACGTTGGTGGGCTCGACGAGCGTTCGGGCGAGCGACGCGCGTTGGACGTGCGGATACAGCGTGAAACGCGAGGATGACGGCGAGGACGCGCGGCGGACGGTTGCGGTGCGGGCGCATAGCGCGCTCGGTATCGTTGGGTTGACGTTGATTGAGGATTTCGTGAGTGAAGATGAGGAGCTGCGGTTGGCGGCGACGGCGAGGACGTCGACGCGCGAGACGCGATTGGCGAGGCGGAGAGTGTCGCATTTCGGGTACGAGTTTTCGTACGCGACGCGCGACGCTAACGTGCCGTGTGAGAGCATTCCTACGTTCGTGCGCGAGACGGTGCTGGGGCGATTAGGGATGGATGCGTATAGAGCGACGCTGGGCGTGACGTCGGCGCTTCGATGCGACCAAATTACGGTGAACGAGTACCCGCGCGGCGTTGGATTGGCGCCTCACGTGGACACGCACAGCGCGTTTGGGGAGACGATACTATCGTTATCTTTGCTCGGGGGCACGGTGATGGAGTTTAGACGCGAAGGTTACGAACATAGGGCGTTGTATTTACCGCCGCGGTCGTTGTTGATTATGTACGACGAGGCGAGGTACGCGTGGCAACATTACATCCCACATCGAAAGAATGACGACGTTGAGGGGGTGTTGACGCCGCGGGGAGAAATGCGGATGTCGTACACGTTTAGAGAGCGTCGCACCGGGGCGTGTGCGTGCGTATGGCCGGAGGCGTGCGATTCGCGAAGCGGGAAGGCGTCGCTCGTTTCCAAGCGCGCCGCCGGCGCCACGCAACGGTTCGCACATCTCGTCGGAGAATAGAATAGTAGATGGAGCACACAGAGGGACTTGTAGTCGTGTGATGTTTTGTACAATAACTAGCACTAGCGGAATCTTTAGTTGAAGTCGCGACTGAGCGAGAAGTGAAATCTTCCACTCCCGCGGTCGTTGCGCGCGTAATCAAAGCGAAACGGAATGCCGCTTTGAGTGAAAATCCCAGCGACGCCGTAGCCGTAGCCGTTCCCAGGTTTACCTCTCGTGCCAGCGGGATCGCCGAGCACGCCGGCACCCGAGTGTAAATCGCTGCCATAATCGAAGAAAATCGCACCAGTCAACCCCGAAGTCACTGGCGCGCGGAGCTCCGCGCTCCCAACGACAAACTTCCGCCCCGTGCCGATGCCACCGTCGTTGTAACCACGGACGCTCGTGGTACCACCGATCGCGAACGCCTCGTACGGGGGCAAATCACCAATGACATTACCACCCTTTGAGCTCAAAAGTAATTGAACCGGGGAGGAAAACAACGGGAATGAACGCTTTGCGCGCGCGAACATCCGCGTGTGATTCAACCATTGCGGTTGCACGGGTAACGCCTGCTCAGCACTGAGCACTAAAGACGCATCATTCGGGCCGCTGTACGCGAAACGAAGCTGCGAAGTTAAGCTCGTGTCGTGCTTGGTACCGCTAAATGTCACCGGCGCGCCGTAGGCATCGAAAAGCGTGTGATTGCCGTCATTGTCCAAAACAGAGTTGCGGTTGAAGCTCATGGAGAACATCCCGTTCCATCCATTCAAAAGCGGGCGCGTGTGCTCGAGCGTGTGCGAAAATCGCTGAACGGTGATTTCCGACAGTCCCGGGGCGGTAATATCTGGCGTGTTACCATCCGTAGTCTGGCTCGAAGGCACGCCGTGTGTCGACTTCAAATTGGAGTTTTGGCTCTCGATGGACATCGTACGCGCCGTGCGCGTCGGCCCAAATCCAACCCATGGATCGCGATAATTTACCTTGAGCTGCGGACGAACGACGGTGATACCACGCCCACCCTTCTTCGGCGTCGCCTCAACACCTACGTTGACTGTCTGGCCTTTGCCAAACAAGTTGTTGTGATACAACTGCAAGTAACCAGCAAAGCCGCTAAAAATACCCTCCGTGAAACCTTTGGCGGTCATACCTCCACCGCCTGTGATACCTTTGCACGCCTTCTCTTTGAGCGTGAGTAAAATATCACGCTTACCAGCTTGTTTTCCAGGCTTGGAAATCAAGTTGACTTGCGGCTCGCCGAATCGAGGATTCTCCGCGCTAAACGACTGCAAGGTATCCATCACACGCCAGCCATTCACGGGCTTGCCGCGTTGAATGCTTGAAAAGTACGCTAACACACTCGAAGTTGTCGACAAAACTTTGTTCTCTTTGCCAGTCTTTTGATTGATGGATGGTTCGATTTCAACCTTGATGTCGTCCACGACGACGTCGGTAAAGTCCAATCTCACAATCCCATCACTCACGTCTTCGACCAACGAAATACTCTCGATACACTCTACGTTCTTCGCGACACGCGTATAGTCCTTGAACCGCCCGAGAGTCTCAATTAAATGCGTATGATTGATCACCTTTCCCATTTGCGGCTTGAACGACTCCTCGATAGCCTTCACAGGAACGCTCTCCAATCCATACAACTCCACCCCACGCATGCGCTCAAACGGTGCCACGTCAAACGTGACTCTTAAGCCATCTCTTGTATCCTTGGCGAACGCTCGAACGCTTCGAAATATCCCGAGCGATCGAATTCGCCCCATTTCAGCGTTTAAGTCGCGCACCTTGTATGAGTAGTTTGGCTTCAATGCCATGACGTCCCGAATCGCCTTTTCCTGCTCCGCCGTCGCGCCCGCGATGTCAAACGCACAAATTAATAACGCTTTATCGGAATTCTCGTCCAGTGGCACCCCCGACTCGCCATCGCGCGCGCCGCTATCCTTCGCCGACGCCGAAGTAGACTTTTGGCCGTTTGCGCCGCTGGCATCGCCCGCGTTTGACGCATCTGACGCGCGTCCAACCGCCACATCCGCTATCCTACGCGTACATCGCCCTTGTAGCCGCCCTCCCCCGCGCGCAGACGTGCTCGCGAGCGCGGGCTTGGCGTCGGCGACGCGTTTAAGTCGATCAAGGCTCGATCGAAGAGTAAACGCGGGCGGGATCGCGCACCAAGGGCGACGACGCCCGTGAGCATCGGCGGACATCCCGGAAGAAAGACGACTTCGCGGGTACCACGCGGCGACCGTGCGGAAGCGACGATGATTTCGCGCGGTGCGTGCGAGTTGAAGACTGAGGTATGGTTGACGTGATTAGCGCCACTCGGGCGCACGTTCGCGCAACCGACTCGGTCGAACCGGTCGACGATTCATTGGTTGATTGGATTACGACGTGACCGAAACGGAATGTATATAATTTACAAGAGTTAAAAGCGCGTTTTAAATGTGTTCGTTCTTTTTGTGCGTGACTAGGCTATGAGACGCTCAGCGCACTGCATAACATCTCGATAGTCCTCAGTCGCTCAAACTAAAATGTGTGTCATAAAGTGCTTCTGGTGTACGTGTAATAAACGTCACAGGCAACACTTAATCCTCCTTGACATTGCGAAGGTCGAACATGCGTTCCAATGCGTGCATGTTGACCAACGTCATGGTGACTTCCATGGGGTCGCTGCCGTCAGAGCGCAACGCCGCCATGGGGCCGTGCAAAAGCTTGTTGATGATGCCTCTGGAAAGCTCCTCAACGGCCTTCTTTTGCTTATTCGTCATGCCGTCGCCAATCTTAGTGAGTGCCTTGTCTAACTCCGCCGCGCGGATGTTTTCAGCCTTTTGACGCAAACGTTTAATAGTCGGAACGGTTTCCAAGCTATCGCGCCACGCCTCAAAGTTGCGCTGCTCCTCTAATAAAAGACTCTCAGCCTCCTTGGCAGCAGCTTCACGTTTGCCCTTATTAATTTCGGCCAGCTCCTTCAAGTCATCGACGTTGTACACCAACGTGTGCGCATCTTCACCGCAGTCCGCGTCAACGTTACGCGGCACAGCAATGTCAACCAACCGACGCTTGCCGCCGACGAGTTCGCCGCACTGCGACATCGAAGCCAAATCCTTCTTAGAAATAATAGGCTCAACCGCGGAAGACGCGGTAAAAATCACGTCATGTTCGCCCGCGAGAGACAAAAATTGGTCCATGAGTTCAATTCTCATGTTGACTTCGGGAAACTCTTCGGCGAGAGCTTCGGCGCGTGGGCGCGTGCGGTTGACAATGGTCATCTCAGTGCATCGCTTGGACGCCAAGTGCTTCACCAAAAGCTTGGACATGGTACCCGCACCGACGATGAGCACCTTCACACCCTCAAATGATTGCGCCGGAAGCTTCATTTGCACCAATTCAGCCGCAGCAGACGACACCGACACGGCGCCGCTCGCGATGGACGTCTCGCTACGCACGCGCTTCCCGGCGGTGATCGCCGCCTTGAACAACCCAGTCAAGTGACGACCAAACGCCGGAACACCCTCTCCCATTTGAAAAACAGTCTTGACTTGCGCCAGAATCTGTCCTTCGCCCATGACAACCGAATCCAAACCACCAGACACGCGTAAAAGATGCGCCGTAGACTCGCGATCCTTCAACACAAACAAATTTTCTCGCAAGCGGTCGATATCCACGCCAGAGTGCTTCACCATCCATTCCTCAACCTCACGCAAGCCGCGTTCGTAGGACAACGCCACGACGTACACCTCCATACGATTACACGTCGACAAAATCCCCGCCTCTTCAATATGCGGCAACGCTGTGAGCTCAGCCACGGCTTCGTTCCACGCCTCCGCGGGCACCGCCATCTTTTCCCGAATCTCCACCGGGCAATCGTGAATGCTCAACCCGACGGTTAAAATACTGCTCTTGCGTTCGCTCTCATACGCTGTGCGGTTAAAACATAAAGAAAACACATATCGTTAGTATACATCACACATGTACGCTCACAACCCCCGATGTAGTCGCCACCAATCGAATTTGCGCGCGCATTCGCGCGCTCGATGATATCTCTTATCCCAAAGATAGCCCAAGATATCCAACACCGAATGAAATCACCCGCGTTGAACACCACCGAGTCGCGTCGCACTCGCACTCGCGTAAAACGTACGATTTCCACCAAGTCTCGCCAATGCCTCGAGCGCCTTGCTCGAATCCACCACCGCATCGCTCACCCCCGCCGGACGCAGCGTCGTGTCCGGACGCGGCGCGCTCGCCTTGCGCGATGCGGGTTTGTCGTTGGTTTCCGTGTCATTATCCACCACCGCGCGCGTGCGCGCGCGCATCGAACGCGCATGTCGATGCATAACATTTCCATGCGTTTGATTCGCGCGTGGCTTGGTCGCGTCGACGCGCGCGCGGGCCGTCGCGGCGGCGCTTCGCGACGTCGCGCATGCGCTGGACGCCATCATCGCTCACGGATCGCGAGATTGAATGTGCGTCTGCTCGCGCGCGACGTCGTCTCACGCGATGCGCGGCGGCGATTGAGAACAACGAAACGCGTACGTGTCTCGCGATTCGCGCGTGGGGCGTGTCGATGTCGACCGACGACGCGTCGTCGTGTGCCGATCGCGGCGTCGCGCGGACGTGGATATCTGATATCGCGGATCTCCAATCGACTCACGCCTTCGGGGCGGCGATCGCCGTAGTATACGTCTACGTGTGTCTATATGAGTATATTTAGCGTGCATTGCGGATCTGCATAAAAACGCGCGTGGGGTCCGTGTGTCGTATTGTACGTGAATATATGACCATGAGGTCGAGGTCGCGTACGCAGACACATGTGTTGTGTATCCGATCTCGGATCGAGGCTAAGATTTTGGTTTTGGCTCTTTAATAGACTTTCATAGAGATGTCCATGGCGCTGGCGATGGATGCGTGTTGCGTAATGATAATGCGGGTATAGTTTTGCGTACTTACTACAAGATGTTCTGCACCTGATCGACGCCAACGTCTGGGGCGCTGGGGAGGAGGATGAGGAACGCGACGGCGGTCATGGCAAAGGCGAGACGCGCGCGGGTCTCGTCAACCTCCGTGACGTCATCCTTGGGTGCAAATTCTGGCGTGCGTTGCGTGAGCACGAGGTAGATGGCCCATGGTAAGCTTAATGAGCTGGCGATGACGCCAAAGGCGAGGCCGATGTAAGTGCCGAGAGAGGTGGCACCGAGGACGCGGCGGCCGAAGGCGGCTTGCGTCATGCGGCCGCCGTCAATGCAGCCCACTGGGAGCAAGTTTAAGGCTTGCGTGGTCAACGCGCACCAGCCAGCGATGAAATATGGATGCACTAAAACACCCTTGGCGCTGGCGGTGAGGAAGAGTTGGGAGAATCCGCCGAGGAGCAAACTCGAATTGAAGAGCGCCGCGGGAATGGGAATTAAATCCGCGTTATCTCCACCCATGGATAACGTCAAGCCATAAACGAATAAGTTCAACGCCACCATAGATCCCGCGACAGGGCCAGCGGCGGCGACATCGAATAAATCTGCGCGCGTTTCCGGCGTGCTTTTCAATTGCGTCACCGTCCCAAACGTTCCGAGTTGCCCGTTCGGGATGAGAAAAGGAATGCCAATCTTAATTTTACGCATGTACGCGGCAATCTGGTGCCCAATCTCGTGTCCGATCGTGCTTGCCATGACGCCAATGGAAATTGGCAACGCTGCCTCGACGTAAGCCACTGAATCAAAGTTTTCCAATCCAGGCGGTAACGCGCCTTCGGGTAAATCGACGTCGCCCGCTTGTTGCAACCACAACATCGTCTCCGGCGGAAGCTTGGATATTTCCGCAACCAATCCGAGCTGAACGGCGCTTCCCACAGTCAATCCCATTAACGCAATGGCTAAGAAATACTGCCACCCGGTCGTTCCTGGATTGGGTCCGGCGCGGTCGCTCGGTACGATGAGAAAACTCACACGCGGGCCAAACTTTGAATCAATCGCGACATCACCCCCAGGTGCGCCGCCCTCCGTGGGTTCTTCCAACATGAATGCCGTGTATTTGCCATCAAACATCTTCTCCAACCCACTTTGCGTGGATTCCCACACCCCGGCGCGGTCGGCGCGCAAGTTACCCTTGAACAACACGCCCGCGCCGTTCAACTCCGCCCCGAGATTTTCCACCGCCGTCACGTAAAACGTTTGCATGCCAAACAATTCCTTCTTAATACGCTCAATATCCCCCGCCCCGATCAAGGGCTCCTCCGGTTCTTCTAAGATATCCAACAACTTACTAAACTGACTCTCGATTTCGCCAGAGTCGCGCCCCGTCTTGCCTTTCTTCGCGATCTCACTCAACTCGCTCAATGCCTTCTCCAGCTCGTCGCCTTTCTCCGAAGACAAACCCTTACGCGCACTTTCCGCGTTCTTCAACGCATCCAACGCTTTGGGCGAGATGGACGTGCCGCTGAGATTGACGTCGACGGCGTCCGTCTTCGCGCTCGACGTCGCCGACGCGCGCGCCGACGCCCTAAAAGCCTCCTCTTCCTCCTCCTTTGCCTTTCGTTCAGCCTCCTCATCGATCCCTAACAACGCATTAAGATCCGCAAGCGTGGATTTCAACTCGGGTTTCGCCAACGGCGGCGATGCGGGCGCGTCGTTGGCTGTTTCCTGGCGCGTTTCCGCCGCCGACGCCGCCGCGCTCGCGCGCGGCTCAACATCGCTTTCGTCCGCCGTCTTCGCCGTCTCATCCTCGGGTTCATCGCGCGAAAAGAACTTCTTGAGAAACTCTACGCGTTGCGCGTCGCCGCGGCGTCCGTGTCTCCGCGACCGCGTCGTCATCGTCGTCGAAAACATCATCTTCATCGTCGTCGCGGTGTCGTCACCACCATCGACTTCGCGTCTCGCCCGATGCGCGCGCGTCACCGTCGTCGTCGCGCGCGACGCGATCGCGCATTGTCGTCGCGTCGTCGTCGTCATCGTCGTCGCCACCGCCGTCGTCGTCGCCGTCGTCGTCGTCGAAAACATCATCATGGATGATTGCGTGCCCTTCTCTGGCGCCACAACCGCAAAACCATGCACGCGGTGCGCGCCGGTGCAAACGCCGCGGCGGCGTCGCGATGCGCGATCGCATCGTCGTCATCCCGTGGTCACGATCCGCGCATCGCGTCGTCGTCCAGGGCGACGATGCGGATGCGAGTCGTTCGCGCGAACGCGTCCTCGAACAGCGGTGACGATGGAGATGACCCGATGACGTCGCGCGATTCGCGATTCGCGAGCGAGGCGGAGCGACAGCGCGCGATCGCGCGATTGTCGCCCGCGAAACCGTCGTCGTCGACGTCCGCGGCGGCGTCGGCGAAGAGGTTTGGGACGAAGAATGCATTCGGAGGCTCGACGCGAGGCGACTCGAGCGCGACGCGAGGCGACGAGGTGAATCGCGCGCGCAATGACGCGGTGCGTCGCAAGGAGGAACGGCGCAAACGCGAGGCGCGCGGGCTCATGGATACCCTGCGCGCGGCGATTGATGAGGCGCCGGTGAACGTGGAGGGATTCGCGACGATGGGCGTGGTGGCGCAAGCGACGGTGGCGAGCGAGCTCGTGGCGTATTTGTGCGACGAACGCGGGTTTGGGGTCGTGGAAAGCATGTTTGGCGTCGTGGCGTGGATGAGTGATACCATTGATGACGCCGCGAGTGAGGCTGAGAACGCGGCGAGGTTGTCGCGGGGCGACCGAGGCGAAGGCGCTCCGAGCGCGAGCGCGGATTTGGGAGACAAAGAGACGCGAGAAGACGATAGCGCGTCCGGCGCGCGAGGGTTTCTCAGCGCTTGGCTTCGACAATATTTTGCCATTGATGTCGTGGAACTCGAAGACGGGCGGAAGGAAATCCAAGTCGACGCGAGCGCGGAGTTTTTGGCCGTGTTCATCCTCTTACTCGCGGCGTCGAGTCAGTTTGGCGCGCAGCTCGTCGAGCTCGTGACGAACGGAGGGCCAATCGATCCGCTTTTGCGTTGATGGCGTAAGAATACACCTTGTAGCTAGCGCGCGTGGTTTACTCGTCGAATCGCGCATGTAATGACGACACCATGACGATTGTACTACTTCACACCTCGCCTCTCGGCGCTCGCCCTCTCTCGCGCGCGGGACACGTCTCCGCGGTCGCCACCGCGCGCGCACTGCATGATGGCTCGGCGCGGTGACGCTACCGATGCGACCAAGATCGCCATTCACGCCGACGACGCACCGAGCGCGAGAGATGTGCTGCTTCCGTACAACGCCAAGTCTGACGCGCAGGCGGCGTCCACGCACCGACGAGACTTAATCTTCTCCGACTGGCGACGCACGCTGCATTTCATCGCCGTCGCATCGGCGACGATCATATCGCTCACCGTGTACGGGGTGTTGCAGGAACGGGTGATGACGGTGCCGTACGCGCGCGTACAAAACTCGGACGGGTCATTCTTTTCCTTTAAAGAGTCGGCGTTGAGCAGGACGACGTCGAGCGTCGTCGATGCCGACGACCCGAACGCTCGCGGGGACATTTTCACGTCGAGCATGTTTCTAGTGCTCATGAATCGGTGGATGGCACTCGTGATTGCGAGCGTGCTATCGCTGACTACGCATCAAAGCGGCGAGCACGAGGATGGGCGGAGCGGTTTGCGCGACTACGCGGCGGTGGCGTTTTCAAACCTCGTCGCCACGGTGTGTCAGTACGAGGTTTTAAAATATCTCACATTTAGCGTATCCACATTGGCTAAGACCATGAAGGTGGTGCCCGTGATGGCGTGGGGGCAGTTTTTAGGAGAGAAGAAGTACGCGCCGAGACAGTATCTCGAAGCGTTGCTCGTGACGTTTGGATGTTTCCTCTTTGTGGCCAATCGCGGATGGCGAAGCGCGGTGCAGAAGACGTACGGCGATCAAGTAGACGATCACGACATGGAATGGGCCGCCAACGCAGGTTTTGCGATATTGGGCGTGTACTTTATCTTTGATGGATTTACGAGTTCGTTTCAGCAAAAGATGTTTCGCCGAGACAAATCCACCGTGGTGAGTCAAATTCTCTACACGTCGTTCTTCACCACGATATTTGCATTCTTGTGGCTTCTGTTCACTGGTCAGTTACGCGCATCTTTGGAGTTTGTCACCGTACACGCCGCCGTGCGCGGGGATATATTGATTTTAAGCGCGTCGTCCACTGTGGCGCAATTCGCCATCGCGTACACCATTTATTCCTACTCTGCCGTTATCCTAGCCTCTATCATGACATTCAGGCAGTTCTTAAGCGTACTCATCAGTTGTTACGCATTTGGTGCGCCGCTCAACGTCCTGCAATGGCTCGCACTCCTGCTCATCGTCGCTCCGGCGATGTTCAAGCACGTCGCGCTCCCGACGGATGTCGCCGACGACAAATCGCCGGGACGCGCCGACCGCCCTCACACCGACCGCCCTACCGAATACGACCGCCTCTGACCGCCTCGCGTGATTAGCACGCATGTAGCATTTTGTATTGTAACATCATCCCACGCACCATCGCGCGAATACGACATCACGCACCGTTACGTTTCACTCACGTAGTTTTTAAACATGTTTATGAACTCCACCTGTCAACCTCACACCGCCGCGCGCACACGCATGTCCACCGCCGACGACGACCCGTGGCTCGTCGCCACGCACGCATTCACGCCTCTCGACGTCTCTCGTGCGTTCACGCGCGACGACGTCGCCGCGTTCGACGCGCTTAACGCGCAATCCTGCGCCGATGTCCTCGAATGCGCCTTTTTGCGCTCGTTTGAACGCGCGCTCGACGCCGACGCGCTGCCCGCATGGCGCGCGGCGTGCGACACACCGGCGTGGTTCGATGTCGCGCGCTCCCGCGATGCCGCGTCGGCGTCGACGATGGACGATGACGACGACGACGCGGACGCGGACGCGCTGGAGCGGTGGTTGCGTTTGAGCGCGCGAGCGACGATTACGTTCACCACCTGGGTCGCCCAGGCTCGAGCGCGCGCGGAAACCTTGTGTGCGACGTTGCATCAGTCGTGTAGTACCGAGCGCGGTGCGGCGTTTATGCGTGCGTTCGATGAGATGATTGGGACGATGTGTAACGCGCGTGGACCGGCGCGGCTGACGACGATTTTGAGCGCGAGGTACGCGGAGCTCGCGCGAGCGTTTGATCGCGCGGTGCGCCGGCGATGGGGAGACGATAGTGACGACGAGGGCGCAATGGAAGCGAGCGTCCTTGAGCGTCAGATGTCGATCGAGGGTGATATAGCGAGCGTGAGGGATGTTATGGGCGTGGATTGGAGCGAAGACGTGGCGGCGACGTACGAGGCGCTCGCGGGATGTCACGCGTCGCTCGGACGTATAGCGGAAGCTGCGGTGGCGCGAGCGATGGGTGAGTGCGTGCAGCAGCACGTGATTCGTAGATGTAGCGGTGTGTTCGATGCGGCGAGATTGCGACCGACGTTAAGATGGGTGCGCGCGGTGCCGCTGGAATTTTTCAAGACGGCATTGCGATGCGAGCGTGATTTCATGGCGATTGAGTCTTGGCGCGGACGATTAGAGTACACCGTACACGAGCACCTCGGGGCGTTACGCATCCATGAATTGTTCGACGTGGTCGTGGAGTACCCCGACTCGCTTCCAGCTATTGCAGATTTGCGGATTTGCTTGCAGAATACGACGTTGCACGCCGCGCTCGTGGATTCGTTTGTCGCCGCCACGCGGTCGCGTTTACTTCACGCCGGTGCCTCCACAGTGGACATCGTGCAGCAGTATATTGGGACAATTAAAACTTTGCTCGAACTCGATCCTTCGGGCGTGGTGCTCGAATTGGTGAGCAGACCGGTGAAGGAATATTTGCGCGAGCGAAAAGACACGATTCGCTGCGTCGTCACGATGCTCACGGATGACGGTGGCGGCGATAACGCCGACGGCGAGGGTGCGTTGTACGCCGAGCTGGGGCGATTAGCCCGGGGTGAGAGCATTGAAATAATCGAATCGAGCGTTCCAGCGCCGAATCCCAACGCCACCATGGGCGCCACAGACAACTTGGACCGCATGGATAGCATCACCGCCGAAATGGTCGCCATCGCCGCCGAGCTCGGCGAAAGCGAAGAGCTCGACGTTGGCGCTAAGCAAATCATGTCAGGATGGGACGCGTGGGAACCCGAACCCGTGGAGACCGAAGCAGCCGCGAGTCGTGGGCGAAGGCGTACGGTGGGCGATATCATCGGCTTATTGGTTGGCATTTACGGCTCTAAGGAGTTATTCATCAACGAATACCGCACGATGCTCGCGCAAAAGTTACTGACCAAGGCGAATTACGACACCGAGCGCGAAATGCACACGTTAGAGTTGTTGAAACTTCGCTTTGGCGAGATGAGCCTGCATAATTGCGAGGTCATGCTCAAGGATTTCGCAGACAGTAAGCGCGCCAACGCGAATATTAAAACCGCGGCGGGCGCGTCGGCGTCGGACAAGGATCGACAGGCGAGCGAGATATTAACTCAAAGCCCCGTAGAGGCGACGATCGTATCATCATTATTCTGGCCCGCGTTTTCGAGCGAAGTTGCCGATTTCAAGCTCCCGAATGAGATCCAAGAACACATGGACGCGTACGCGAATCGCTATCATCATCTGAAGGCGCCGCGTAAAATGGAATGGAAGCCCGCACTCGGGACGGTAGTGATGGATATCACGCACAACGACCGTACGTTCGAGGTGAGCGTTAATCCATTGCAAGCATCGATATTGCATTACTTTCAGACACAAAGTGTCTGGACGGCGAACGCCCTCGCCCAAAAGCTCTCGCTTTCCATCGACGCGCTGCGAAGGCGAATCGTGCTTTGGATCAATCACGGAGTGTTAGTCGAGCGTAAAGACGAGCGAGGAGTGGTATACTCGATCGCTGAACCTACGGATAATGTCGATGCAATGGCTGACGTGCACGCCGATGACGAACACGAAAGTGCGGTGGCAAGCGCGGAGGAAACCGCGGCGGCGGGCATGGTCGTGTACGAGCAATACGTTATGGGCATGTTGACAAACTTCCCAAGTCTCCCACTCGACCGCATTCACAACATGCTCAAGATGTTTGTCGTGGAACCAGTATATGATAAATCCATAAACGACCTCGAGCAGTTCTTGAACGATCTCGTGGCCAAGGAGAAATTAATGATGGAAGGCAGCTCGTACGCGAAAAAGAAATAGAGCCGAGATTGCTTCGAGACGTTATTTTTAGAATTTTAGCACGCCAAGGCAGCACCAACAGCGTTGGTTAATAGTTACATAGCCATTGCATATAGATATTACATGTTGTTGTAAACGAGTACGAGTATACGTCGTTTGTTTCTTGATTGCGAGTGCGAGCGCGACGTCAACTTACTTGTCCAAACCCGGGAACCCAGTCATGTCCTTCACTTGCTTCAACTGTTCGTCGTTCAAGTTCTCCTTGATTTGACGCCCGATGCTCGTTTGTTCGAGCGCCAAGTCCAAACTCCATTCCGACGGCGACGGCTTGGCGTTTACGCTCTCCGGCATGCGTTCGAGCATGACTTCGTAGAGCTTTTTCCCATCCATGATGATTGGGAAAAAGTGCGGTTGGCCGTCAGACTTGGTTTGCGTCTCCTTAAAGTACACCAAGCACGGGAACCCAGGCCACCAGAACTCCCAATTCGTGATTGAGTCGTACGCCCAACGGTTTTCACCGCCACCCTGAAGCTTGTTATCACCTGAAGAGTCCACGCCGACGTTCAACGCCGCCGAATCATCCGCGCCCGGTTCGATAAAAACCACTTCCAAATCCGTGCGCGTGAAGCGGAAACGCACGCGAGACGCTTGAAACGCCAAAAACCCACCGAGTACACCGTGGATCAAGAACTGCGTCCACAAGTGCAACAAAGGCCCGGTGAGCACGGCGACGCCGATCAACACGCCGCCGATGCGATAATCACCCGGAATGACAACCACATCATCCCCCGACGACGACGACGACGCGGCGACGCGCACGTCACCGCGACCACTCGTCCCTCGCACGCGTTCCACCGCACCCGCGCGACGACGCCCATCGCCCAACGGTGCGAACGACCCCACCGCGCATCGCGGCGCGCGCATCGCAATCGTCCCCCTCAGCGCGCCTTTTTGTCGAGCCGCGGGCGCGAGAACGGCGCGGTGCGCCGCAGGACGCGCGTGCGCGGTCGTCGCGAGCATCATCATCAGTGTTGTCGTGCGCGGTAGGTCAAAATGGGCGCGACGCGACGACGCGGGGCGCGCGAATGCCGTCAGCGATGTCGATCGCACTGAAAAATATCTTTTGATTTTCCCGCCAAAAATGACCCCGCGATCTCTGGTCATGATTGGTCGATTTCAAGATTTTGAGGGGGTGCTTTTTTTTGAACTGTTTCAAACGCATGCAGAGCGTCGCGAGACGCGAGACGCGAGTCGCGGTCGCGGCGTCCGGGCGACGGACGCACAAATACGCGAAGGAAACCGCGAAGGATGTCGTCCGTGCCGACGTTTAAGCTGTACACGCACACGCTGTGTCCGTACGCGCATCGCGCATCGCTGTGCGCGCTGGAGAAGATGACGATGGCTGACGCGCCACTGTCGCCGTCGTCGTTCGAGGTGCACGTGGATTTGAGCGACAAGCCGCGCGAGTTTTTGAAAAAGTGTCCGCGCGGGCTCGTGCCCGCGCTTGAACTCGGCGATGGGCGCATCGTGACGGAAAGCGTGCGAATCATGCACGCGTTGGATGCGATGGACTTTGGCGTCGACGCGCCGTCGCTGGGCGGCGCGCGCGAGGACGTCGAGGCGTTTACGTCGTCGTGCGATGCGTACGGGGAGTTCGTGTCAGCTGGGTTGGAATTTGTTGGTGGTGGATGGGGATTGGTGCGCCGAATGCCGCGACCGGCGACGGTGGCAAAGCTCGAGCGCGCTGTGCGGAATTTGGACGCGATGATTTCTCGAGCAAACGGCGCGTATTTATTCGGCGCCGAGTTGACGGTGGCGGATCTCGCCATTTATCCATTCGCCGAGCGCTTTCAGCTCGCCATGTGTGAATTTCAGGACGGCTACGAGCTCGGCGCGTCGCAGAGTGACGGCGAAGCGAACCATTTCACGCGTTGGCTCGCCGAAATGCGTCGTCGCGACAGCGCGCGGGCGTTGCGCCCGGATGATGAAAAGTTACTCGCCTCGTGGCGTCGCACGGGACGATTAGATTACTTCGATTACGAAACTGCCAGTCGTGAACACCCGTAAATGCCGCCTTTGCGATCGCGAGCGTAGATGTTAGCATTAGAAACGTGTAGCCGCGCGGAGCTCCGATGTGGATAAGCGCCTCTCTTTTGACTTATCCTCCCCACACACACCCGCACGCGTCTTCACCATGTTCACCATGACGTCCCGAACGCTTTCAAACACCGCACAGATGAAGTCTGCGCGCGCGCCGACGCGCCGTGCGTCGTCGCGCGCCGCCGTCGTGCGCGTTCGCGCCGCGCAAGCGTTGTGGCCGGATGAGGAATACATCGACTTTGTCGCGTCACAGTTCCCGGACGCCGGCGTGGCGACGGCGGAACAAGCGCGATGCTTGTACGATCGCGGGTTTGATATCTTGGATATTCGCTGTGCGGCTGAAATGTGCGTTCTCGCCGTCGTGCGGCGTTTGACTGGCGCGCCGACTTTTGTGTTTTCGCGTCGCTTTCTCTCGCGCGCGACTGACATTGGTGTGTGTCTCGTATGTTTCGCCCGCGCGCGTGCAGTGATGCGACAGAAAAAATGCCCAACCCGGGTGGCCAAGCCGGCTCCATCGGCGCGCGTCCTAACCAAGGTACGCGCACGAAGGTTGTCCCGCTGGTGAACGCGGCGCGACGCTACGACGCCGAAAAGGGCGAAAAAGTCTACGTTGATTTCGTCATGAATGCCGATTTCGTCCAACAAGTGGCCAAGGTATTCCCGGATAAGGAGCAAAAGATCATGGTGGCGTGCTCGGACGGCCGTAAGCGCGCCCTCGTGGCTCTCGACGCGTTGGATGAAGCCGGATATGTAAATTTGGTCGCCATCAAGGGCGGCGCGAACGCGTTCAACCGCGACTGGGACTCCAAGATGCGCCGCAGAAACCTCGTCGGGGAATTCAAGCAAAACTACTTGCACACGGGAGATTCCCCGCAGCTCCACGGCACTGGGTCGCAGTTCCAGAAAGCCGACGCGCAAACGTACGGTTCCATTCTCGACGAAACCGCCTGGGAGACGTGCTTGCCGCAATAATCCCAACACGCATTGATACACACACGCACACGCACACGATAGATACATATTGATAATAGTATGCCGTAGGTTTCATTCACACCATCCGCCGCGGCGCGCAGCGGAAGCGAACGGTATGCGTCATTCGGTCGGTCGGTCACACCTTGTGCTCTCGCGCGCGCGTCCGAGGCACGTCGCCACTCACGCGCACGCGCGAGACGTTCGGCTCGTCGCATCGATTCACGCGCGCGCACGCGAACGTGTCATCGACGCCAGCCTCGCATCCGCACCCGCGGCGAACGCGATCGCGAACGCGAGCACGAACGCCAGACCGAGGCGCGTTTGAATTTAAAAACATTCAATGGCTCTCACCGCGCGCGCGACGGAGCGGATCGTGACGCCGGATGATGTGCTCGCCGCAAACGCGGCGGCGCGATCGATGTCGCTCGGGCGTCGGGCGTCGCACGGCCAGGCGTCGAGCAGAGGCGCGGCGTTGGCGCGCGCGGCGTTGGGCGAGATGGATTCAAACGCCGCGGCGAATGGCGACGCGAATGGCGACGTTGTGCGCGCGGGTGTGAGTGCAGCGAAAGCGAACGACGCGAGTGGGCGCGTTGAAGGTTTGCGCAGCGATGATTCGGCGCCTATGGCGAAACGAGCGCGTGTGGATAAGGTGGCCGCGCCAGGCGACGGGTTGGCGCTGCCGCGGGATTTTCAAACGCTTCTCGACGTGTACGAGGCTGTGATCCTTGTCGGGCGGTTGTTGCGCGTGCGACAAGGTACGATGACGGCAGATGTGGTGTGTGCAAACGTGCAGCGCACGGTGAGCAAGAGGTGTACGCTCGATATGCTCAGACGTCTGGAAGCCGTGGCGCCGGGGACCATCGCGTTTCAAGCGCGGACGGCGTGCGCGGAGGATTTGCGACGCATTCACACCGAGATTGATTTCGAGGTCGAACACACAGTATCGGATGTGCGTCGCGTACTCCTTGAAATCGTGGCGCGCGCACACGACGGTGATGCGTACGTACAAGGCGAGTTGCCGAGCGCGTGGCGGGACGATTTCGATTTGAACGCCGTAGCTCTCCCGGATCCAGTGCAGATCGCATTCATGGAGGACGACGAGCGCGATGGTCCAAAACTGGCCGCCGAGCACGCGACGAATAAATTAGCGGCAGCCGCGGCCAGAGCTGAGGTGGCGAGTAGAGTCACCGATTCTGAAGTCGCTAGAGCTATTTCAGAAATGGGTGCAGACGCGGACGGTTTATCCGAAAAGGCTGTCCGTGCAGCTTTGGAGCGCAAAGTCGCGTTAGATGAGTTTAACGACCCAAGTGCCGTCGCTGAACGTGCGCGTCGCAAGCTCTATGGTCGTTTGCCGTTCGTATTCGACGCCGTTCGATCGATCTTTTCTACGGCGCAGCGTCGTGTGATGGAATTCGACCAATTAATGGACACCCTGGTGCGCACGAACGCGCGTCAGTCCGTCGCAACGGATGAGCTTACCGACAGCGTGCGCATTCTTGCGCGCGTCTGCCCAGAATGGTGCGAAATCAGTCACGGACAGCACGCAGATGTCGAGCTTTTCCGCGTCGTCTCAAAAAATCCTGAAATCGCTCGGCAAGCGCGCGGTAAGCTCAACGCCATGCGCGAGTAGACCCATCGTCATCGCATCTCGCCACGTCTAGATGGTTGTCAATTAGATTTTCTTGACACTCTTCGCGCGCGCGCATCGTTCACACATTGCGCACATCGAATCCACGCGTACGACCACGCGGTTGCCGAAATTTCCCCAGGGCTTTGGCCAGCGCTCTCGCAACCCAGCGCCATTCCAACGCACGGCCTCGACCACCACGTCACCTCGTGACGTTCGAATCACGCGCGCGCGACGCACAAACGAGTTCGAATCATCCGCGACGCGTCGCACGGCGAAGAGTAATCAATCATGGATCCGTTGCGTTTAATTCGCGATCACGTCGTCGATGGGCGCATCACGAGGTACGTCACGAATGCGAGCCGCGCGCGCCGCACCATTCGCGTGAATCTCGACCGAGGCGCGTGGTATGACACGTAGACTGACGTTACGGCGACCTGGCGCGCGAACACGCACACAGCTCGACGATGGATGGCTCGGAGATTCATTTTAAAGATGAGGAATTCGCGCTCGAACGCGCTCGAGCGACAAATTACAAGAGTAAAGTCGGTGGAAAGTACTTGAAGTGCGAACAGATTTGGTATTTTATCAAACACTATACGGAGAATTCAGATGTGCCGCATACGGGGTATATGAAGGCGGCGATTGCGGCTGGTGTTGCGACGGTTTCGTTGCTCGATCGGGCGGACTTGATCGCCTATTTAACGGGCGCGATCGCGACGAGCGATAGAATAGATATCATGGCGCCGATGGACGTTGGGGCGGGTGAAACGGTAGGCAAGCGATCTCGTGAAGCCGAGGAGGAAGACGCGGGGGTGTTGAAGGAACGCGTGTTGAGAGATAGAAACTCGGTGTTGAAGAGCGCGAAGGACTTTGAAAGCGTTTTAGATTTCTTCGCCGGACCAAAGGATAATAGACAAAAGCAGGAGGAGCAACAGCAGCAAGCGGCTGAATTGGCGGCGGGAATTAAGAACCCTAGATTCCGCGACGTGAAGGAGCAAGTGTTCTGGCGGGAACACGTCGGGAGCGACTTTGACGCCATGAATTTGGACACAAACGCGTCCTTCTTAACGGCGAGCAAACCCGTAGATGACACGCCGTTGCCCATGGTGGCGTCTGCGGCCAGATCAGCCAAGCCGCTTACCGCACCGAGCACGGCGCCGAGCTCGCGCGGACACGGTTCGACGGCGTCGGCGAGCAAGCCAAAGAAGACGGGGAAACCGGGCGGCATGCCCATCATCCTCGTCCCGGCTGGTTTCAACTCCAAAGTTGTGCTCAACATGTTCAACGCCAAGGAATTCTTACAAGATGGCAAGCTCGTCGCGTGGGACGCGGTGCAAAAGAGTGGGGCGAAAAAGTCGAGCTCGATTATCATCACGCGAACGTATGGGCGAGACCCGAGCCAAAAGGTGCGTTACGAAGTCACGGAAAAGTGCCCGCACAAGCGTTCTGAAGATTGGCAGCGCGTCGCCGCGGTCTTCGTGCTCGGTGCGAAGTGGCAATTCAAAGACTGGCCGTTCCGCGGCGTCGAAGATGGCGATTTAGTCGACACCTTTACCAAAATTCGCGGCTTTTACGCCCGCTTTGATTCCGACCCCGAAGTCGACATCATGAAAACCTGGAACATCCGCACGCTCAACATGAGCAAAACCAACCGACACGGCGACCGCGCCGCCTTTGAAGCCTTCTGGGACGAGCTCGACAAGCACCTGGCGCTCAAATCCAGCGCTTTACACTATTAAGCGCGCGCGCGCGCCTCATCCGCGTCGCCTCGCCTCTCGCCCGCGCGCGTCCATGTAACACCCACACGAGCGCGCATCCATAGCCACACCGAGTCACGACATCACGACTCCCATCCCTCGCACGCACACGTCGCCGCGCACCACAGCCCATCTCGACGCGCGCGATCGCGTCTCGACGTCCGCGCACCATGTTCGGACATTCGGCGTCAAAACCACGCCCACGCCCACGCCCACGCCCACGCGCCATCGATCGATCGGTGCCGTCCATCGATCGATCACGCCATCGATCGACGCCATGTATCGATCGATCGACGCCGTCCATCGATCGATCGCGCGCCTGGTGACGTCATCGACGGCGACGGCGACGGCGACGTCACCGCGGCGGCGTCGAGCCGTCGCCCACACGGCGACGCGCGCACACCGCGTTCGACGGCGAACGGCGACGCGGGTGGACGACGACGCGACGCGACGGACGACGACGGACGACGACGGGCGACGACGCGGCGACGGAGGCGGGGACAGCGGGGGACAGCGGCGCGCGAACCATCCATCCATCCATCCATCGGGGCGTGGATTCGTTCGGGTCGTGACGCGGCGCGCGCGAGCGAGCGCGAGCGCGGTGCGTGCGTGCGTGCGTGCGGGAGAGTGACGGACGCGTGAGGCGGTCGTTGTTCGCGTGCGTTGGGCGCGTGGCGCGTGCGGGCGTTTGGGCGCGGCGGGCGCGCGCGGTCGGGCGCGCGCGCGGGCGCGAGGTCGGAACCGCGATGGCGACGAAACCTGGGGTGTTGTACGACTTTCCATGGGAAGGGTATGGGTCGTTAAAGTACATCACGTTGGTGCCTTTTGTGGCGCAGGTTGTGCTGGGGAAGGATGATGGGGATAATTTCGCATGGCACTTGCTCGCGATCGCGGCGGCGCGGTACGCGAACGCGCAGCTTTGGATAAGCTTGAGCCGCGTGCAGTGGTTGACGCGGTCTACGCGCATCCAGGCCAAGGGGATTGATTTTAAACAGGTTGATCGGGAGGATCATTGGGATGATTACATATTGTTACAGACGATAGTGATCGCGTGCGTGCATCACGCGCCGAAACTTGGGTTTAGTGGGTTTCCGGCGTACGACGGCGTCGGGGTCGCGCAGCTCGCGTTGTTGCACGCCGGGCCGACGGAGTTTGTGTATTACTGGCTTCATCGCGCGTTGCATCACCACAAGTTATACAGTGCGTATCACTCCCATCATCACGCCAGTTTCGTCACCGAACCCATCACTGGGAGCGTGCATCCGTTTATGGAGCACTTGATGTACACGGCAAATTTCGCGATTCCGCTCTTGGGGACGTGGGCGCTCGGCGGCGCGTCCATCGCGATGTTCTACATCTACCTTCTTGGTTTTGATGTGTTGAACGCCATCGGGCACTGTAACTTTGAATTCATTCCGCGATGGTTCATGCGTATTCCCGGGATGAAGTACATGATTTATACCCCGAGTTACCACTCGTTGCACCACTCTCGCGTGCACACGAATTTTTGTTTATTCATGCCGTTGTACGATTACGTGTACGGTACTGCGGATAAGACTTCGGACGAGTTGTACGAGAAGGCTATCACGGGTGCGGCGGTGCCGGTGAAGGCGCCTGATGTTGTGTTCATGGCGCATGGCACTGAGCTTTTGAGTGTGTTTCACTTGCCCTTTGTGCTGCGCAGCTTTTCGTCGCGCCCGTTTGTCTCGGCGTGGTGGCTCAAGCCATTTTGGCCTCTCTGCGTGCCGTTCGTGCTACTGTTGCGCATTTTCGGTAGTTCATTCGTCGCAGACAGACACAGGTTGCGACATTTGAACTGTGAAACGTGGGTTACACCCGCGTGGGGGTTTCAATTCTTCATGAAGAGTGAGTTTAATCACATCAACAAGAAGATTGAACAAGCGATTCTCTCCGCCGACAAGTCTGGGGTGAAGGTATTGGGGCTGGGTGCGTTGAACAAGAATGAGGCGCTGAATGGCGGTGGGTCATTGTTCGTTAATAAGCATGGGAAGCACTTGAAGACGCGGGTGGTGCACGGGAACACGCTCACCGCCGCGGCTATTTTGCAAAAGATTCCCAGCGACTGCAAGGAAATATTCCTCACTGGATCAACCTCCAAGCTCGGTCGGGCGATTGCGTTGTACATGGCGGAGAGAGGTGTGCGAGTTGTGATGTACACCACTAGCGACGAACGTTTTGAGAAGATCCGAAACGAAGCGGCGAAGAAGGATCAGCACTTGTTGGTGCAATCCAAGAGTTTGAGCGACGGCGCCGCGTGCAAGGATTGGGTCATCGGTAAGCATTGCAGCGAGAGAGACCAACAAAGCGCACCGCGCGGAGCGGTGTTCCACCAATTTGTCGTGCCGCCGATTCCTGAATCACGCAAGGACTGCGTGTACACGGATCTTCCGGCATTCAAGCTTCCAAAGGACGCAAAGGATTTCCGCTCGTGTGAAATGACGATGGAACGCGGGCAAGTGCACGCGTGCCATGCTGGGGCGTTAGTGCATTCGCTCGAGGGTTGGGATCATCACGAAGTCGGTGCCATCGACCACACTCGCATAGATGAAACGTGGGAGGCGGCGATCAAACACGGCTTTAGTCTGGCGTAGTAATACGCGTCTCTCGATCACACACAAGTAAGTCGCGCCACATACGCGCAACTCTCCAATTCTTTGCTCGAATTTTTACCATAGTTATCGTAGTCATCTGCAGCACGCAGCACAGTTGAAATTCATATCATTTCTATTTTTACACACGCGCACGTTCTGTTCGTCTCTCGACGACACCTCTGCGACGCCTCTTTGCGGTGAATAAAAATGAACTTGTGTTATAAAACAATTTCCTAGGTGTTTAGGCTAAGCTGGCGACTGACGTGTTGGCGCGCGAAGAATTTCAATTAGTTGGCGAGAACTTCACCAGTCTTCTTCAACACGCGCTTCTTCTTACCATCAACCATCTTGGTACCGATGCGCGAGCGCACAGACTGCGCCTCGCTGTAGTGCATCACGTTTGAGTGCGCAATCGGAAACTCGCGCTGAATAATTTGACCAGTCTCACCCTCCCCGCGCGGCTTGATGTGCTTCGTCTTAATGTTAACATCCTTGCACAACACTTCACCAGTCTTCGTGAAAACCTCAACGACGTTCGTCACCTTCCCCTTATCGGCGCCGGCGATGACGATGACCTTGTCGTTCGTCTTGACGTGCATCGGAATGCGCACCGGAAGACCATTCTTCGTCATGGCTTGCTTTTCCCACTTCTTCTTCTGTAAATATCAAAAACAACGGCACGACGACGCAACACATGTCAGTCTAACGTTCGCGAACGAATGCGCCGCGCACGAAATCAATCCTCAAACGCGCCGCCGACCCTTATCGCGACCCGCGCACCCTAAACCCTCAACATCGCGCGCGACCACTGACGCCTCGCGCCCTGCGCGCGCGCCGCCCACCACGCGCTCGCGCGCCCCTAAACCGACGCGTGCCATATGTGTCCACACCCTCGCACCATCACGCGCGCCCGCGCCCCCCTCGCGCGCGCGCCACGCGCGAAGCAACACACGAATCACGAATCACATCGCACTCGCGCAGCGCACGCACCGCGACGACTTCAAGCGTCGAACGACCCGCCACGGGCGCCACCGACATTCTCTACGCGCGCGAAAAAAATAACCATCACCCGTCAGTCGTCATCATTGGCGACAATCGCGTCGCGCCATCGCGTCGTGGGCGCGAATTCGACACCCATCAATCGGCGCGCGAAACCCCAAAGGGCCTAGGGTCGCGACGCCGTTCGCGCGAGCGTTCGCGCGCGCGCGACGCCGAGCGTGCGGACGTACCTTGGCGGAGATGGTGTTGGAGTTAAATTGGCATTGCTTGGCGCTGAGCGCGGCGGAGTGCGTCGCGGCGAACATCGTGCGCGGCGTGGAATGATGCGTTGAGCGGGCGGCGCGAGGGGGTCGGCGTGGGGACTGAACCGTTTTGAATGTGATACACATGGACGAAAGACTCGTCGAGGCGATTGAATGGCGAGCGCGCGATGTGACGACTGCGTGTGTGTGTGTGTGATGGTACTAGAAAGAGCTACTATAGGTACGCGTGGCGTGTGACTAGGCGCCGCGTTGAATGATGAAATCGCACGCGGCGGCGACGTCGAGTTTGGTCGCCGACGTTCTGCCGACGGAGACGGGAACCTTTGTGGATTTTGAAAACGCTTCAAACGTAAAGGTTTCGCCTGGACGCTGACCGAGCGCGCGAAGTTTTGCATTCTTCTTGGCGGCGATCTCGTTGGCGCGCTTTTGAGCTTTGGTGATGGCGATGTCTGGGAGTTCCGCGCGTTTGGCGGCGCGTAAACTGTCAATTTCTTTTTCCAAGCGCTTGCGGATGAAATCCGGTGGGTGCGACGTGAGCTTTTCCGTCTTGTTGCATGCGATGAAGATTGGAATTCGTCGCCGCTGAACGAGCTCGCTGGAAAGAAGATTGAATAGGTACGCTGCGACATCCTTCTTCTCCGTCGTAAACGTCGAACTGTCCACGACGAACACCAACGCTGCCGCTCGCGACAACTCCCCCATCGCATCGCGGCGGAGCTTGCCGTGTCCAGGTGTGTCTACTATTCGACAATTCGTTCGCGTTACCGGTGTACCTCGCGCATTCTTGCCTTCCACGACCACGTCCGCGGCTTCGCCCGGCGCCATGCTCGTCACCGTCGCGAATCGTTGCTCCTTGTACTTCAACGCCTGAAACATGCACGTCTTCCCCGAGTCTCTGCAGCCCATGATCACCGTCGCTGGTTTTCGTGTGTTCGCATCCTTGCGCGATCGGCGTCCGCGCGTGAGGCAGGCGTGAAGGAGCGCGAGCGCGTACAATGCTAAGATCGTCCCGACGACGACGAAAAGCTGCGCCGCGTTGACGTCGTCGACGCCAAACGCATCGATGAGCACATCGCGCGCGGCGAAAATGGTTTCGTTGTATATGGTTCTGATGTCGCCGGCGATGACGGTGACGTTCATCGTGTCCGAAGCGATGAAGTGAGGCTTCGAGTGGTGGCTACTGCTCACTTTACGCGCGTATTACATAATGATGCGGCTAGCGTCGATGATGGCGCTACGAAATGCAGAGATGACGCTTGCTGGGGATTGCGCGCCGAAAATGGCGCTCCCGGCGACTAAGATATTGGCGCCCGCCTCGGCGCACGCCGAAGACGTTCCAATTTTGATTCCACCATCCATCTGGATGTCGAGTGAAGGATAGCGCGCGCGCAAGGCGCGCACTTTGTCGAGCACGGATGGCATGAACGCCTGGCCGCCAAAGCCAGGCTCGACGGAAAGGCACAATACCATGTCTACGAGGTTTTCATCGCAGAGATCGTAAATGCCGCTCGTTTCGCACGACGTAGATGGCTTACATGCCACGGCGGCGCGCATGCCGTGCGCTCGAATCGATCGGCACAGCTCTCTCGCGTCGTCTCCGCTCGCAACTTCGATGTGGAACGTCACGCTCGACGCTCCGGCGTCGGCTAAGGCTGGAACGAGCGTCGCGGGATTGCTCACCGATAAATGGCAATCGAGAAATACGTCTCGCGGACCGACGCGCTTGCGTAAATCAGCCACCACGGGCGGGCCAATGGTGAGGTTAGGCACGAAGTGCCCATCCATGATATCTACGTGCAGCCAGTCCGCGCCCTCGTCGAGCATGCGATTGACCTCAGCGGCGAGCGCGCCTTGGTCTGCGGCTAACAGACTCGGCGCGACGATGGCTCGGAGCGACGATGATGTGGATGCCGGTAATGACGACCGTTCGGCGCGTGTGCAACCCCAAACGTCGCGCAGCGATGGATACATGCGACAGTAGGCGGGATATACCTCTCTCGCGTACGCAGCGTGCGCTTCTGGATTTGGACGCACGACCCGAACGCGCCGAACCATTGATTCTACGGCGGCGCTGATGTCCTGGAACGCATTTGTACCGAGCGCGGCTAAAATTGCGCTCCCCAAAGCCGGGGCATCGGTACACTCTGTGACGACATGGTTAATGCCCGTGACGTCGGCGTGGATTTGAAGCCAAAGATCCGAGCGCGTGGCGCCGCCGGCGACGACGACTTCCTTGGGCTCGTACCCGCCTCTCGCCATCGTTTCGAAAATTAACCGCGTGCCACAGCACACGCTTTCGAGGATGGCTCGGTACACGTGCGCGCGAGTGTGCTTAAGTGTCAATCCAGAAATCACACCACGGCTGAGTGGATCGACGTGCGGCGTACGATTACCCTGGAAATGATCGAGCGCCGTCAAGCCTTCGGCGCCGACTGGAATTTCAGCCGCCTCTGCATTAATGTCATCGTAAAATCCATGATCACCGTTACACAAATCTTTAAACCACCGCACGACAGAACCAGTACTCGTTTGTCCGCCTTCGACGACGAACGGTGCGGTTTTGACGAGCGCATTCCGATACGTCCCAAATATACCAGACGCGTGCAACGGCGCCGACGCGACGCCCAAATGTAAATGGGATGACCCCGTAATGAGCGCCAGCTGTCCTGGCTCAATCACACCCAAACCAACCATACCCACAAAGGCATCTGCACCACCCTGAACGACGGGGACGCCTTCTTTCAACCCGCATCTCGCCGCCGCCTCCGCCGTCAAACCGCCGACAACGTCGCCCATATCCAGTATCTCCTTGGGCCACTTCTCGAGCAACTCCGCCATGCCCAATGTCTCAAGCAACGTCACCGGCGGAGTTTTACCATCAAAGTGCCATCTCACGCTTACGTTATTGCTCGACCCGACGTAGCGTCCGGTTAGATGGAAATTTATGTAATCTTGATACTCGCATATCCGGCTCGCGGCGTACGTCTCGGGCGCGTTTCGCTTCAACCACAGCGCCTTGGGAATCATCCACTCCGCGGATACAGGACCCTGACCATTGCAATTCACGCGAAGCGCGCCGTCAGCAGTCGCGAGAATGTCATCGCATTCGCGACTGGCGCGCATGTCCATCCAAAGTACGCAGGGCGCCGCGGCTTCGCCCTCATCATTCATGGCCACCACGCTACAGCACGTGGTATCGACACACATCCCACGCACGCTCGATGCGACGTCTATGGATTCGTCTTTAATCACAGCTTGTGCCGCGGCGACAGCGCGCTTGACGGCGAGGTGAAGTCCGTCTATCCAGTCGCTGGGACGCTGCTCGGCGCGCGCGGGCAGCGGGTACGTCGTCTCGTACGGGACATCTGAGAACGCGAGCGCGCGCCCGTTGAAATCAAAGACGCCGGCACGAATGCCCCCAGTCCCGCCGTCGATGCCGATGACGTACTCGCCGCCGCGAGACATGGCGGCGCGCGTAGACGTGTGAAGCGCGCGGGGGCACTGGAGTTTGTCGTATGTATCTTACAAGCGCCGGCCTAAAAGGTCGGCGAAATCTACCGCACGTATGACGCCGTGGTCTTCGTCGTCGACGTCATCGATGGATAATGATGAGCTCAGTGAGACGGTATCGTCGTACGAGACGTTGAAGTCGCGCCTGTCGTCGTGGACGGTTTCATATTCCCGCATCAAACCGTCTCTTATCATGTCGTCGTAGCCGCGTCCGGGAGCGCCGCTAATGTGCATAGCCGAACGCGTTCGTGCTTCCTCCGTGGGTCGCACAGGTGACGTTTGAGACGGCGGTGGTTCAACGTCACGCGCGATGGA